>CAUYQU010058622.1:0-79789 GCA_963574635.1 Cheracebus regulus | reverse complement strand
AGGCTACACTAACCAAAGGAAACTCATGGGGGCGGGGGGGGGGGGGGGCGGGGATTCTTATAAACTGTACAAAATATGGTGTTTGAGTGTTTCTTTCTCTCTTAAAAAAAGTTATGTCATTCATGACTTTCAATCAAATTCCCGATCCTGCCTTTATAGCCGAGAACACGGTGGCAAGATGGCAGCGGGACAGGCCAGGTAAGGACCAATGGCTTCTTGAAATGGATCTATCTTAACCATTTTTAGGCTTGAGGTAGAGGGAAGCATCCCTCCATGCCGAAACAACCTGCTGACCTTTGGGCTGCTACTATGCCATTTATGTAAACATGGTAATTAGCTTTGTGATTTTATAGACTTTAATATTGTGGTATTCTGTTTTGTTTATTGGCTTTAAAATAAAAGGAAGTTTTCAAATAACTCATCAGCTCATGTTTGGTGTGGTAGATAAAGAGATAGACTAATGAAACACTAGGAAGCAGTAACATGGGAAAGAGACTCAGATATACAATAAAGGCGCTAGCTCGAGTCCCCAAGGAAGAGACAGCCTTCTCAATAAATGGCCATGGGGTATTCCGGTGGGCATCTGAAAGAAGGCTGGAGCCACATCTCACACCCACAACAGGATAAATTCCAAATACATCCAACATTTACAGTGAAAAAGTAAAGTATAGAAGGACATATGGAAAACACCCTTTATAACCCTGAAAGAACTTCTTTTTTAAACCTAGGACTCAAATTCCAGAAACTATAAAAGATGAAGGAATTCAACAACATAAATATAAAAAATTTTCTTACATGACAAAACATACCACAGGTAGGTTCAAAAGACAAATAAAAAGCTAGGAGAAAACATTTGCAACTTAGGACACAAAGGACAGAAAGGACACAGCAAGAGCTCCTTAAACGTGACCCAAGAAAAGACCAGCAAATGAAGAAAACCACGGGCCAGGGAAAACTAGGTAAGAAAATATCTGGCCTTCAAACCGAGGAAGAGGGACATCCGAACTTCACTAAAATGACACTAAGCTATCACCTCTCACCTGTCAGACCACTGGAGATCAGAAAGTGTGATGCCAACAGCCTCGTATAACTTCCTGATTTTCATAACTGTACTGTGGTTATTTAAGATGTTAACATTTGAGGAAGCTGGGCAAACAACTCAGAAAAATAAGGGAAGAACACTTTGTATTAATTCCCCCCAAATTTATTTATCTATGAATTACCATAGCTACTGCCTTGCTGCCTGGTCCATCTGCTTCAAAACAGACACCTGCAGTTTATTCTCATTCTGTTGAGATTCACTGTCCACATAAACTTAATCACCAGCAACCTCAGTGGGCTCACTGCAGGCCTCCCCCATCTAAGGAAACCATAATTTTTTTTTAAGTCCAAGCTTACACGTATTTTTGGGGAATTTCATTATTCATATCTGATGATGTGAATCAGATACGGAAAATGAAAATATTTTTAACCCTATTTCTTCTCTCTAAACCAGACCCCAAACTGGTTCATCATTTGAAGTATACAATTCAGTGTTTTTTTTTTTTTCATTGCTAAAAGCTAGACTTGGGTAGATAGATCTCTTCATTTCATAAAAATTAAAAAAGGGGAACAGTGAAAGAAAAAAAAAAAGACTAGGGTAACCCAGTTTCAAGAATATTCTGGATGTACAAACAAGAGGCCACAGTGAGGCTATCTGGGCTCCTGGGACAGGAGGGACGCTTCCCTCGACGTATGGTTTTGGTTAACTTATTTGTTATCTACACGTTACTCTTTCAAATATATTTTTTTCAACAAAATCACCATATCAGCTATATCCGAAGAAAACAAACATTATAACAAGCAAACATTAGCTCCTACTCCTTTCATAGCATATTCAATCCTAAAGATACTTATGTTCAAAAACACATCTTCTGGAGGTAGAGGATGATTTAATATTGACTCTAAAATAGATGGATCAAAACCATAAATTAATACAAATGTGGTTACAATTTTGTTCTCCTAGGAAATGAACCGAATCAGATCACTACAGCTCATCAGCCCACAGTCACACCTGACTTGGGATGATTAAACCACTTAAAGATCTGCCGTTAGTGACAGTAGCTTAAAAAAATTGCAAAACTATAAATTAACAAGCAGAGTCCACATCAAATTGTTGAAAGAGATTTTTTTCCCTTCCAAATTCACAAACTGGTTTCTAGAAGCCTCTTTTTTCTACAGGAAGGCAAAAGTTGACAGGAGGCCACGATGTCAGGCATTTTAACTGATCGTGGCTAGAAGAGACTTTGCATCTGCGCGCTAAGCCTAAACGGGGAGGCTACGCACAGTCGCTGCAAATCCTGCCCCTTCCTGCCTCAGCATTACTACACTCATCTCCAACAGGCCACACAGGGACCCCAACAAGACGAGGCTCCACGCTCCGTGCCAGCCATCCTGACCCTAAGACACCATCAAGAGAGCGGCCTCCCTCGAATGTGTGCAGAGAATTTAAGAACCTCCCTGCTGCTAGTCCACACAGCCTGGCAGCCTGCTGCTTGGGCATATTGATTTTTTTCCCCCTTAGAAAGACCTGGAAACCATTTCTGCCCTTGCACTGCACAATATGGAACCGCATGGCTGGCAGTCCCTTCCGGTCTTAGAACTGTGAGTTCAACACACACCACCCAGAAATAGCACAAACTGGTGTTTATTTCCTGTGCACAAACGAAAAATCAGCTAAGGCTTCAGAATCCCATCAGTATTTAAAGGTTCCCCTTAAAACACCAGTATAGGAGCTGAAATAGAGGTGAGTCCTTTCTAAGATCCTGAATTTGGCCAGACACAAAGGATTAGAAATCAATGTCAGCTTTTCTCTTGTGGGCAAGGGAGATGTTGAAAGAAAACAGTTAATGGTGAGTCAAAGGCCTAAAAAGGATAATAAATTTTTATGTCTTAGAGACATAAAGTTAAAATAAAAAAGGGATTCTGATGACTAAATCCATTTCTGCAAGACTATGCTTGTAATCATCATCATAACACACAGTCACCCAGCTAGGGGGCACTGAACCAACCACAGGTAAGTGCTGACACTTACAAGTAAAATGCTTAATATAATTTATTCTATAAAGCCAACTCCTGAGAGGGCAGACAAACCTGTGAACTGTCAGCACTAATGTCTATAAGTGCTCTAATTATATATATTTCCTTTCCATGGAATCAAATGTATACCGCATTTACTTGTGTCAAATGCTGATTAGTTATTTTTCCACTTCATTTAGTTCATGTGATAGAGGTATGAGAAAGTACAAGGGAAAAAAGAGAAAGGGAATAAAGGTGATGCCGAGAACTTCTGGAATAACACTAAATTACAGGATACTCTTCATTGCTAAATGCAAAAGAAAAAGAACCACCATCACTAGCCTTCCAGCTCCCAGGCTCAGTCCAGATGCTGCCCATCTGAATACCTGTGTTCTGTGCCACACACTCATGTCTCCAGGCCCTCTCTGCAATCAGCGCCAATAATACCCCATGTGCTCTTGCTCCAATGCCCCCCATTCATCCGTATTTACATACACGACCCTTAAAACAGCAAAGGCACTGAATTATTCACTCCTCTTTTTAGTGGAAATTGAGTATTTCTTAAGATCCTAAAGTGAGGCAACAGGAAGTACAGGGTTATGATAAACTGACACTACCCCCCCAGCATTCTCCTGGTGCCATCAATAACAAAACAGCCTTAAGACGAGCAAAACCATCATTCTGCCCACCAACCACATATACATATACTTACACACAGCCGCAAATGGTAGTCTTTCAACCCCGAAGCCACAGCGCCCAGAGGGCAGCCAACAAATAGACTATCAACCTCAGTCACTTTAAACCCTGCAGTTGGTATTCCCCGTGCATGCATCTAATAAAATTCTGCCTTCCCGAGACCTGTATCATAAAACAGAATTAGCTTTCCAAAAAATGTTTGCTTGCATATATGATTTATATCAGAGTAAACTACAATAGTTTTCAAATGCTAAACTGTTTTGCTCTTTTTACAAGACTGGTAATAAAGAATATACCATTGATGTTTTTCATTTTAAATGATTCATGTTTTTCCTAAAGACCCAGATGTAAATACCTAGTTTTACTGAAAAGGACTGGGGGGAAGGGCGTGGAAGATGAGAGGGGTTGGAAGATGAGAGGAAGCAGAGAAGGAAGGAATTTAGGGAGGAGGGAGAGGTCTAGAGGGAGGAATAATAACTCAAATGCCTGGTTGAACATGAGCAGCATTTCTCACCAGGGGTATGCTGACATTTGGGTAATTCTTTGTTGTGGAGCTGTCCCCTGTGTTGTAGGATGTTTAGCAGCAACCCACACCCTGCCTAAATTGGTGACAATCAACAATGCCTGAAGATGCTGCCTGCTGGATGTCTCTTGGGGAATGAAATCACCCTGGCTGAGAACCACTGAACGAGTATGCATATAAACTAAATAGATCACATTTGTTAACAGCAAAAATAAGACAGGAATATCCATGTATTTGCTAACTCTTTTGGAATATGACTCAAATATTTATGCAGCAGTTGTTATAATTATCCCTTCCAAAATAACTAAATAAAATAAACAGGCTCATTCAATTTAATTCAATATCATGATTAAGTTACAATATACCATATAATTTAAAAACCAGCTTTGAACTCTTGCTTGGGAAAAGTGTATAGAGTATGCAATTGCTTATTTGAGAAAACAAAAAATATTAAAAATATATAACTACATCCACATAGGTGTTTGCTCACATTAAAAGCAATAAACATTATTATACATTTGTCCAAACCCATGGGATGCATAACACGAAGAGTGAACCCAAATGTAAACCCTGGACTTTGGGTGATTGGTTTTTGTCAATGCAGGTTCACCCTTAGAGAGAAACGCACCACCCTGCTGTGGATGTTGCTAGTTCACATCAGGGAACTGGGTATACAAGAAATTTCTCTGTACATTCTGATCAGTTTTGCTCTGAACCTAAAACTGCTCTAAAAAAATAAAACTTTTTTTAAAAGCAAGAAATAAAAAGAGGAAAGAAGAAAAAAATCCTTTTAAAAATGATGCTGGAAAAAAGTAGGGAAAAAAGAGGATAGAGAGAGTAGTCATACAAAACAATCATTCTCTGGACATACCGTCTTTGGCTGCAGAACCATGTGAATAGTTTACGTAATAATAAACTATTCGGGAGGCTGAGGCAGGAGAATTGCTTGAACCGGGGACGCGGAGGTTGCAGTGAGTCCAGATAGTGCCACTGCTCTCCAGCCTGGGCGACAGAGCAAGACTCTGCCTCAAAAAATAAATAAACAATAAACTATTATTAAATTTTTTAAGTCCAAAAAGTAAAAGCAGAATGAAACAAACTAAAGTATAAATTGAGTTGGTGGCATAAGTACAGAGAGGAATTATCCCGAAAGACCCTGAAATACATTAATTTGACTATATTTCCCCTGTTAGATAAACCCTAAGGACAAAAAATCTTCAGCTGTTTTCAGTACTTATATGGTTGGCAATTATATTGGTGGGGTTAGGTTAAACATTGATGTATGTTGTATATAAATCAAATACACAAGCAAGCAAAAAAGTCATTATGTAAATGATCCTAGGGACAACAATTTTCAGCATAAAGCAAACATAAAATTGAAGGCTACGCCCAGGCACACAGTGGCTGACGCCTGTAATCCTAGCACTTTGGGAGGCCGAGGTGAGTGGATCACAAGGTCAAGAGTTTGAGACCAGTCTGACCAACATGGTGAAATTTTAGAAAATTCTTCTAAAAATACAAAAATTAGCTGGCGTGGTGGCGGGCATCTGTAATTCCAGCTACTTGGGAGACTGAGGCAGTGAAATCACTTGAACCCAGGAGGTGGAGGTTGCAGTGAGCTGAGATAGTGGCACTACACTCCAACCTGGGCGACAGAGTGAGACTGTCTCAAAAACAAACAAAACAAAACAAAACAAAACAAATAAATGAAGGATACAATAGTTTAGAATCCTAACTTTAAGTTAGAAATGTCAATACGAATTTATAATAGATTACTTTTAAAAACAAACCAAACCAAACAAAAAAAACCTTTTATCCACTGAAAGAGGCTCAGACACAACGACCAAGCCAGGAGCAGTAAGCATCCTAAACCCCAAACGGTGGTCCCCACGGTTCTTCGAAGACATGCAGACCCCGGCTGGGGCAGGCACAGTCTGAAGGAGCCTGGAGTCCCCAACAGCTCCCTGTTTTCTGGTGTGATTATTAAGGACTACAGGCACCTGGTAAGAGAACATGACGGCCACCTAAGGCAGCTGTCACAGGTCAAGGCTGGGGCGATCTGAGCAGCAATGAGGGTGTCAACTGCAGTGGATAAAAATACATCCAAAATACCTTAAATCATAGTTCTACAATTACTACTAAAAACAAATAAACAAATAAATTCATTGCTCGCTTTGGTGGGTACTAGGGAACCAGAACTATTTATTCTGAAAACTACAATAAATATGTTACCCCATGCAATGCCTACATGACTTAGACGAATTTCTACCCGGCCTCAACTCTAGTCTCAGAAACAGGATGCCTGAGGGCAGAAGTTCCCTGCTGGACCACACCAGCTGAAACCAGTGGGGTCCACGAAGGCAGCTCACTTGACTTCTGAAAAGTCTTTAACTTCATTATCACCTCATTTCCATGACACTCCCACCACACCATGACAGTTGACAATCACCATGGCAATGACAAGAAACCATAAAGGAACAAAAAGACAGGCAGCAATCCAGTTTCCAGACGTTCTCCCCCCATTCCAAGTAAAGGCATGAATGCCTAGGGCATGGAGCTGGTCAGCGGTGAGGCTGAGCAGGAATGCGAGGTTTCCAAAATCTCATCCATCTCTCTAGTCACCAAGGCAGGGCTGGGGAAGCTTTCCCAAAGCTCAGGGCAGAGTCCACAACACAATCAGCAGCCTGCTTTTCAGAATCAACTACTAACCTATGAAGGCTCTTCCTTTTGTTTCCAATTATACTTTAAAATAACAACAGCAACAACAACAAAAACACTTGACCTCTGCTCCTCCCAGAAAGAAAAATCACTGAATAAAATTTTGATAATTATTCAGGTGTTAAATATACAACAGATATGAAAATATTGAGTGGCCTATGAAAAACATAACCATCACCAGCAGCCATGTCATTTTTGCACATATCAAATTAGGGACACAACTCAGAAGCTCTAAGAAGAATGTACACCACAGATTTGCCCGAATTGTCAAGGTAGAAAAACTAAACCCTATATCAAGCACTTAAAGACATCCCTACGATCAGATCTATCATGAAGTGAGTCAGTTTGAAATGCTCCTTGCTCTAGAGAAGTTTAACACAAGAGTGCTCCAAAAACATACAATAAACTACATTAACACACAGAACAAATAAGGACATCCCAAAGACAGTCTGATAAGTCCGCAGCAGCATTCTGGCAGGTAAGCATGGCAAGGGGAACAGGGTGTGCTCACTACATTGTTAAGCACTTGACACTATATATGCTCCTGTCCTGAAAACCAATGAGCCTTCTTCCATACCTGGTTACTCTTCTTCTGGAGCGAAGAGAAAAATGTGAAGGCACAGAGGTTACATGGGAGAGATGAAAAATGACCAGTTTCTTATCAGTGTGGCTATAGTTTACATCCCTGCCTGAACATCCTCTTACAAATTACTGGAATTTAAATTCTGGAAGGAAGGATTAGAGACCTTCCGCTGTTACCTCTTCATTTAACAAATGAGAAAATGAGCGTGCACCGTGGCTGAGCCCAGCCGCAGGGGCTTCGGAGTGGCTCCCATGTGCTGTACCCACCCGCTCAGCTGTGCTGCTCCTGGCAATTTCCAGAGCCTCAAACTTTACTGAGTGGGAGCAGACAACTTCTAAGCACTGTCATCCAACTGCTGCAGGTTCTAACGTGAGGAGCACTACCCTAGCCGTGTGCATCTGTGTGCGATATAAAGGGGAGGAGTTGGGCTCTGGCTGGTTCCTTGCCTAGCCCTGCAGATAAGGGCTCTCCTCCCTGGCCTCAGGCTGACCTGCCACACCCTTCCTTACTCTGGCACAGCTCAGAGGCCGTTCCCTCCACCCAAATCTCGCCTGGGTGCATCAGTTGGTGGCGAGAGATCCATCTGCAGAGCAGTCTTAAAGAAAAAGGTACAGCCCCTTGAAGACGAGCTCCACCTATGAAGGTTTTTTCCCCTAGGAGTACCCAGAACAGAGGCAGGAGACGCCAAGAGCCTGGCCTGATGCCTTCATCTAAGATGAGGACAGGTGCGGGGGATGCAGTAAGATGTCAAACCAAGTGATGACACTCCAGGCAGCACCACCTGGCACACTTCTCAAAGGGCCCAGGAAACAAGGGCTCCAGAGGAGGCTCCTCTTGGTGGGTGAAGTAACAAGGGGGCGGGCTGCCTGCAAAGTGGTCCCCTCACAGGCACAGCCTCTCCTTGTGCCCGGGCAGAGTGCTGCCCATCCTAAGAGCCAGGCTACTTGCCAGCCTATGGCACTCTGAGTCAGCAGGGCAAGATCTGCTAAAAATAGGTGGTGGGCAATGACGTGAGCTACAGGAAGCCAAGAAAGGAGCCTGTCATTTTAATCCAATCGACAGATCCTAATGACAAGCATACTATTTCTAACAGTTTACTTTTATGTCTAAATGTTCAAGTCTATTTATGGGCTTTGATGAAGAAGAAATGGCTGCCCATATTTTTAGCTCACAAATCAACTTTTAATTCTTCTCATTCTACAAATAGGAAGTAACATTCCACAAAGCAGAAGCAATAAAAATTAAGATGTTTTGAAGACAAGCCAGTTCCACTCCTTTGCACTCAATACCTGAACACGCTAGTGTTGGACTCTGATTCCCCTGTACTCCAGGCAGTGACAACAAAATGCAACATCCATTCGTGAACATTTAGTTGGCGACCACTCATATTCAACCTGTTTGTCATCTGATGTTGAGGTGTCCGCTGGCCAGCACCAGCATCATCTGGGGACTTTTTAGAAATGCAAATTACTGGGGCCTACCCCAGACCACTAAGGCAGAAACTGGGGGTGGATGGGGCAGCCATCTGTGTCGGAAAAGCCCTCCCGTTAACTGGGAGCAAGCCTAAGTCGGGGTGTGAAAACCACAAGCCAGGGAGCAAGGTCCTCATAAGTAGATCATGAGGGACAATAAGTGCTTTACAGCTTGTTCCAAAGACAGGTTTTATTGCCCCTATAAGGATTTTATGTAGCAAGAGGATCATTTTCATCAGAAAGACTCAGGGAAACAGCTCTTCAACTAGAAAGAACTCTCTTACCTGTAACAAAAGGAGGCTAATGTTTTTCTCATTGAAAAAAGGTTGGGAGGCCAGGCAAGGTGGCTCACGCCTGTAATCCTAGCACTTTGGGAGGCCAAAGTGGGTGGATCACTTGAGGCCAGGAGTTGGAGACCAGCCTGGCTAACATGGCGAAACCCTGTCTCTACTAAAAATACAAACATTAGCTGGGCGTGGTGGCGCATGCCTGTAATCCCAGCTACTTGGGAGGCTGAGGCAGGAGAATTACTTGAACCCGGTAGGCGGAGGTTGCAGTGGGCCAAGATTGCACCATAGCATTCCAGCCTGATTAATAGAGTGAGACTCTATCTCCATAAAAAGAAAAAGAAAAAAAAAATGCCGTGAAGCACCTGGGTTCTAGTGCCACATATAATTGCAAACCTGGCCTCTTTCTCACAGCCCCTATGGGAGCCGAGGGTCCCAGGCCCTCAGCTGAGGAAGGTAGGTGGGACTCCCTTGGGTGCTGGAACCCTCTGAGCACAAGTGAGGCTGTAGGCTTTGGGGGAGAGGGGAGACTGGCAGAGAAGTGTGCATTAAATTGTTCACAGTCATACCATGGTTTTTTTTGTTTTTTTTGAGACAGAGTCTCACTCTGTCGCCAGGCGTCAGGCTGGAGTGCAGTAGCATGATCTTGGCTCACTGCAACCTTCACCTCCCAGGCTCAAGCAATTCTCCTGCCTCAGACTCCCGGGTAGCTGGGACTACAGGTGCACGCCACCATGCCCAGCTAATTTTTTTGTATTTTTAGTAGAGAAGGGGTTTCACCATGTTGGCCAGGATGGTCTGGATCTCTTGACCTTGTGCTCCGCCTGCCTTGGCCTCCCAAAGTGCTGGGATTACAGGCTTGAGCCACCAAGCCCGGCCAGTCATACCATGTTTTAAATAACAATTTATCTGTATCAGTTTAGAATTCTAAAAAGTTAAATGCAACCAGAATATATTTTTAAGAACTCAAACCAGCTAAGAGACCCACTGCCCTGACTAGCCTCCCTCTGTCAAAATCCAACAAAATTAACAGATAGCTTTTGTGTTAAAGTACAGAGTACTGGATTACACTGGCTTGTAACTGATTTCAGCTATTTAAGAATGAAGAAAAGGAATGGAAGAAAACAACAACAAAAAAATCATGCCTTCTATGGATAAAGCATATTGAAAGAAAACAAACAAAAACTAGAAAACCGTAGGAGAAGGCACTTAGAGGTTAGGAAGTTCCACACTGGCCAACAGAAGTGTCTTATATAACCCATATATATATGTAATATATAGTATAGTAATTATATTAATAGTGTAGTACAACTATAGGTATATTAAATATCAAAAATATATATTGCTCGTGTTACTTGTTCAAGAGGAGATGGAGATGACAGTAGTTTCAGAATCCCTATTAAAGAGAAAAGCTCATTTGGATAGAGTACAATGATAAATACACAAACCAGAGGAAACCTAAGCATGGAAAAAAGACTGAAAAGCCACCATCTAAACGGGGTTGACAGACATGGAGAAAAGAATTTCCCTCTCCTTTCAACGTCCTTTTAAGCAATGGCTTTAACTCCACGAAAATGCATTTTATGGGTGTAGAAGTTTTGAGGGTACAAAAATCCTTTAAGCAAAAGACAGCAATGGTACCTAGGTTTTCTAACTTTTATCTCCATTTCACATAACTGATGAAAAAACTTATCCAGAATTGGCCTCCTTCCTCCCCAACTCTCACTTCTAATCCCCTACATTTAACGGAAGTGAAAAGAAAGTCAAATGGAGAAGCTTTTTCAAAGCTAGCACCCTTATTTTTGCATCCTGATACATGCAGATCCAACCTTGGAAGGAGGCGCATCCCAACTCTGATTTATCCTTAGCTGGTGGCATGTGGAGCCCAGGAGGGCAGGAAGTCCAGGTCTACTCCGTTCTGTCAATGAGCCAGGGATCTGTAATCAGGGGTCTACGCGTGTGTTTCTAACAGAATGAGATCATCTTATAACATGGATGTAGGCCAAAATTAAAGAAAAAAAGAATGGCTGTAATCTTCCCATCTGCCCACCTCCTCACTGTCATCAAGTAAAGATGAGCCTTGTTTTCAGCAAGAAGGAACCTGGCCAGTGGAGATGCTCCTGTGGGGAAAGTGCAGTGGTCACCAGAGCATCCCAACACCCCCTCAAGTGGAGACTCCACTGCAGGGAAGGACTGAGGCAGCTTCACTGCTCAGGCAGCCCTAACAAAAGACCACAGACTGTGGGCTTAAGAGCAGCATTCATTCCTCATAGCTCTGGAGGCTGCAAGCCCAGGATCCAGGTGCTAGCAGAGTCTGGTGGGGCCACGTTCTGGCTTGCCAACGGCTGCCTTCTCACTATGTCCTCAGGTGGCAGAGAGCTCTCTGCTGTCTCTTTTTAGAAGGGCAGGAATCCCATCACGGGGGCCCTACCTTCCTTTAACCCTAACCACTTCCTCAGAGGACTCATCTCCAAATACAGTCATACTAGGGGTTAGAGCTTCACCATGTGAATTTCTGGGGGACACAAAAGTTCGGTCCATTGCACTTGCAGATGGAAGACTTGGCCCAAGCCTACAGATATGACCATGTCAGAGCTGAGGCTGGGTCCTGCCCTTTCCATGGTGCTGAGCTGAGCTTCCTTCAGTGTGAGGACAACCAACCCAGAAAAGAGAAATCCAGCTGAGTGCTCAGGGCTGAGGGTCAAAGGTGAGGACAGTGGGGGTACAGCAGGGGCCCAGTGCCACCACACCTGCAGCAGGCAGAGCAAGACAGCAGAGGAGTCGCAGCAAAGGGCAGGAGAGAGGAAAGCAGGGTACATGCACATCCCCCAATCGACAGCCACTGAGGCCACGGAGCACCTGGAGAGTGCCACGCCAGCTGAAGTTCCGCATGTCCCCTCCTTCAAGTCTGGACAGTGCTGTTATCACCATGCTTTAGAAAGGAGGGTGCCTGAGCAGCAGAGGTAGGGGAGCCAGCCTAAGCCCAAGGTGGCAGGGCTAGCAGGAGGCAATGGCTCATGAGAGGCACAGGGGAACAAACCCAGGAGGAAGCAATGCATGGGGAGGTCACACAGGGACACAGTGCTTATCAGGCCTTGCCCTGAGCCAGCTACGGGGAGTCTAATTTCACTCTCATAACCACACGAGGCTGGCATTACCTTCTTTTCCTAAAGGTGTGGATGAGTCTGAGCTAAAGGAACCAGCTCAACATCTCATGCATAGAGAGGAGCAGATACAAGATCCAAGCAGTGGCCAGGGCCACCTCCAAGGCTGGAGACCAAGTCTTCAAAGGCAGACACCTTCCCAGACAGGCCCAAGACAACACTCCCAGCCTTCCCAAACTCCCATCCTGTCCTCAGCCTGCCCACTGGCTGTTCCCAGGGCTGATGGAATGAGTCTGTACTCAGAGCCAGGCCTGGCACATAGCAAATGCTCAGTTAATAATCACTATTGTTATTACATAGATTCAACATAAGCATCATTTGTTATCAGAGTCATTTGTATACATAGTTTTTTTCTTCCCTGATGCTGGGTTTGTAATTTATTGTTCAGTCCACAACACTAATCATGCTGCCCTAGACAGAACAGATGATCAATAAAAGGCCGGCTGGATGAATGGATTAATTAACTGATAGAGAGACGTGCAGTGGGAGGGACGTGAAAATAAGGCAAATAAGGCAGAAGGTAAATGAGAAAATCAACAGATGGACAAAGAGTGGACACACACACATCCATGAAAACACACAAAAAAGGCAAAAAGTACTAAGTGCAGGGAACTAGTCGCCCAAGTTAAATAATTTGGAGCATCATCTGGACCATAAGTATTGCCCTGCTACCAGATATCGTATTTATTTTCTTCAGCACATTAGATGATAACAGCTAAATAAACAGACTCAACACTTACCAGGAATCCCTCACCCAACCTCCTCCTGACCCTCACAGTGACATTTTGGGTGTGATCAGGTTCTCCCAAGCTCATAAAGCACAAAGGCAAACTCAACCTCTGCAGGGCTGCCCCAGACTCCCTGGCTGGGCATACCTGCAAACACCTGAGTGGATGTTGGGGCGGCTCAGAGCCAATCCTGTGGTTTCCACTCTATTCGTGCTATTGGAAATTGGGCCTTTCCCTTTACCGTTCCCAGTGGGGAACCTGTTGGCAGGTCCACTCAGGTTACCAGGAGAACTGAGCAGGTGGCATTAGATTTTGTACGGGTGGTCTTTTGGTCGTGTCACTTTGGACTCGTATCTTTCTGAATAGCAGGAATTATGCTCACATGTCTCCTGGTAGGACAACACAAGGACAAATTTTTCCTGTGTCCACAGACCTCTAGGAAGCTTCCCATTAGCCTCCTTGGCCAGGAGAGGAGAACTGTCCTGTGCTTCTTTTTGCGCTTAGACACAAAATCATGGCTACCTTGGCTCCCAGTGACACTGTAAAGCAGCAACTGCCTGCTTCAGAGAGCATTTCTAATTGGGAGGCTGCCTGAGTGCATGCGCCTGTTCCTAACATTCCTCATGTATCCTATTCCATCAGTATCTGTGGACGCACTCTGTGCATATTCTAAGAATGTTGAAATGGGAAGCGTGGGAAACACGAGCCTGGAACAGAGGCTGCTGAGGAACGGATGGACCGCAATACACACACTGCTCCTCCAGCGGCAATTTTGATAGTGTTAATAGTTTCCACTCGACTAAATGAGAATCTTTTACGGCAAACATTTTTAACTGCCTGCCTGACCACAGACATGCTCAATTTAAATATGATTACAGAAATGATAAAAATGCATTTATGCTCACCTACACTGTAAAGACCTGAATACCTCTCTACATGGTACTCCCCACAAGGAAGATGTGGCATTCCTTTGTGGACTCTAGCACAGTTTCTGGCACATAGTGAAAATGCAAATGTATGTTGAATTTCACATGCTCCTTCACCTCAATATAACCAGCACCAATACTTAATAGCCTGAAAAGGCTGTTTTAAACAGCTTGACATGTAAGCAAATTAAACTCTCCCCTCCTAGTTCACCCCAAGCCCTCGTGACCACAAGGAGTCCGATCAGTAGGTGGGAAAACTGCTCCCTGGGAATGCCACTGGAGTGAGAAAAGGGATGGCAACTTCATATTAGAAATAACAGCCGGGCACAGGGGCTCATGTCTGTAGTCCCAGCATTTTGGGGAGGCTGAGGTGGGCAGGTTACTTCAGCCCAAGAGGTAGAGGCTGTAGTGAGCAGAGATGAAGCCATGGCACTCCAGCCTGGGTGACAGAGGGAGATCCCGTCTCAGAAAAAAAGAGAAAGAAAGAACACAGCCAGTGCTTTCCTGGATGAAACTGAATTTCATCACTGCCAATGCCACGCCTGGTTGAGGCGAGCTGGGTGCCACAGAAGGGACCTGCCGCCCAGCTGAGGCAGGTCTACTCAGTGGCCCGCAAAGGCAATGGCACTCTGTCTTCTGCAGAGAAAGGGGTGTTTAATTTTCTCCTGCAAATTCCAAATAGATCCACATTTCTGATTGCTACAAGGTGCACTATAAAGGGAGAAGCAAGACAACTCCCACTTTCTGGGAAGAAATGCCCTTGTTTCCAGTGCAAAACCCCTCTGCCGGGAAGCACACTGAAGTCGCTCAGGAACAGGCTACCCCTCTTGGAAAGAGTGGAGGTCATCATTTTTCACCTATTAGAGAAAAAAACATAATCTGAATACATTTATGTAGGGCTATTACACAAAATATTTACAGGGTTTCTTCATGCTATTTTATGAGGCTCAGAAGAACAAGGCGGATAAAACACACCATGATTCCCCACGAATGGCCGCCCTCCTAGTAGCTGCACCCACGGTGGCAAATACTGCAAATTAACCCACGGTGGCAGATACCGCCTCAGAGGTGTACGAAGCTTCCCACGAACAGGTGAAGATGGAGCACGGAGGCCGGCTCCGACAGGCAATGCTGCATCAAGCTATTTTTACCCTAAATAAAAGCCATGTTCCACGCAGGCTTCACGGCGCGACCCCAGAGCACGGGCACAATGTAATAACCCGCTCCGAGGAAGGAAGTGCGGGGAAGTCTCCTCTAGTGAGAAGCTAAGAGGCTCCCCAAGAGAAGGGGGCGCAGGCCCACCCAAGCTCTAGCGAGGCTACAAACAGCATGCAGAACATTCCACTGCCATTACTTTCCATCTTCAAAAGATTACATATCATCTTAACAAAAATTCAAAGTTAAGTTCGCTTTCTCAGCGACTTCGGCAGAAAGCAAGGCAGAGCTGCAGAGAAAGTTCAACCTCCTCCCAGGGCTCCGGCCTTCTGCTGCTCCTATTCCTACGGCAGCTTCCCCGTCTATCTTGTTCCATGGTTATATCCCAGGTACCCTAAAAGGGCCTGGCCTTGAGGCCTACCTGTTGCAAATGATAGTTGACCGAGTCGGCTGCAAACAGGGCTTGTTACAACGCTGGAAATAAAGGCACGGCTCCCACCCTCCTCAACCAGCTGGTAAGCACAAGCGTCTGGAGTAACTGCCCTCTACGCCTTTCAATTGGCAGCGCTGGGGACAGTAAGTGAGTGCCAGTCACTGGAAGCCAGCTCTGAGAGGCATGTGCTGTGGCCGTCAGAGCTGAGCACAAGCCTAACAGCCTTTGCAACCTCCTCTTCTCCCCGACATCCATTTCATCTTACAGGCAGCTGCAGCCCGTTGTGCTAAATGATTTCAACCGGCTGGATCCTCCAGCTCTCAGAAATGATCAGGTTCTATCGTTCGACATTGTAGGAGGAGAGCTAAACTGAAAACAAAACTGTTCTAACAAAGTAAAAAGTACTAAAACCAGATACTACCTATGCATGGAGTTCAAGAGTGAGATGATGAAAACAAAACATTTCACAGAGCCAGCATTCCTCAAGTGAGATTTTGTGTAGAATCTAAAGTAACTTTAATACCTAAGAAAAGAGTTTCATTATATGGACTGTTTCTTCCCAAGTCCTCATAGAGCCATTAACCCAACCCATAGACACCTGCCGTGGAGGAAGTGGAACTAGTTTTAGGGAGATTTTTGGTGGCAGAGAAACAAGGCAGGTCAGTAATCCCCTTGGGCTGGTGGAAGCCATCAGTGGGAGGTGCCTGATCATCCATCCATCTAGAGAAAAGGGAGGGCCATGATGAGTCCCTGGGCCCGGCCACCCCACTGCCCATAGCCAGACCAGGAGCGTTGTCCTTACTCCTGATAAAGAGAGGGGAAAGAGATAATGGGTGACAGGCTCCCACTCGTGGAAGCCCAAAAGCAACTTCCCGCAGTCATAGCAAGAACAGAGTGAGGAAGGAATGAAACTCAAACCCCATTTTTCAGATAATAAAACGGATGCAAAAAGACCTTTGCCAGCTCAAAGTCACACTACGGCAATGGCAGGCCGTGATTCATGCCAATGAACCAGATCTTTACGGCTAGGCTGTACTGCCTTCTGAGAATGAGTCCAGAAGTATTAAGAAACAGATATACATGGACAAGAAGGCCAAGAAAGGTCACTAGTTCTGGCTGGGGGAATCCTGAAAGCTTCAAAGGGAAGACGGCATTTAGTCAAGTCTTGCAGTGGGAGGAGGGGTGAGTGGTAGAGGTGGAGGTCGAGATGGGAGAAGGCCGCCCCTGTGTCAGCAACAGCATCTGCAAAGGCACAGAGGTGTAAAAAGTGCACAACTCCCTTGGGAATACCTAGCGTAATCACATTCATAAAATTCACAAGGGTTGAATGGTAGAAGGTGAAGCAAAAATCAGATTTTAAAGGTGCTCTGACAACAAGAAGTTGCCTCCAGGAAATGGGGAGCTAAAGGTGTATAAGGGGAGAAGTAAAACAATTAGATCTGTAGCTCAGAAAGCCAACCCCACTAGCAATGGAATAGGTGGGTGAGAGGGAGAAAAGTTTGGAAGCAAGAAGACAGGAAGACCATGACCAAGTGAGAGACAAAATCCAGATTTGGGCAATGAGAAAAGAGAGGGTCAGTCACTCAAGGATGACTGACTGTCTTAGTCTGTTTGGCTGGCTATGACAATATACCACAGATTGGTGGCTTACAAACAGAGGAAGTTATTTCCAACAGTTCTGGAGGCTGGAAGGCCGATCTAGGTACCGGGAAATTCAGTGTCTTCTAAGGGTCTCCTTCCTGGTTCCTACATGGCAGCTTCTTGGCATCCTCATGTGCTGAAGGGGCAAGGGGGCCCCCTGGCCATCTTCTATAAGGACATGAATCCCATTTGCAAGCGTTTCCCTCTCAATCACCTCCCAAAGGCCCCACCTCCAAACACCATCACCGTGGGGGCTAAGATCTCAACATATGAGGGACACATTCAGACCACATCAGTGACCATGGGCTCTGATTGGTGACTGATGTTTCAGCATAATTACAAACAGCACCCCTCCCATCTCTATAGTGCCCAGGTGTAGACGACAAAAATGTGGTTATCCCTTTATTCAACATCTATTTGAATGTGACACAAGACATGAGACAGAAGCAGAATTTGAGGATGAACATTAGAATTTTAACCCAGATATCAAATGAAAATGAGAGAGAGAGAGAGAGAGACCTGTAGATAAATAGATACATAACCCATATTATGGAAATAAATGTGACAGACATCTAAATATTTATGACTATCAGGCCCCAACTTAATCTAGATGCTGAGAAGCAATGGTTTTATTACTTGAAATTTTGTTTTAAGAACTTTCCAAATATTCTACAATAAATATTTATTATTCTTGATTAATCTTGCAACCAGAAATTTTAAAACAAAGGAAGTTTACTTCATTTCTAGTGCGTCTCCAAAATATGCTTCGTTAAAATAATGCCATTGAATAAGGTAAAGGCGAAACTGGAAAAATGGAGATTAGAGTAGCTTATGAAAAGAGTAGAATTGAATTTTAATTAAATTAAATTAAAAGAGCAGCACAAAGAGGAGGTCTTGAGAATTAGCTGAGCTGTGAAGTATGTGGATATATACATGCTATCCTGTGAGGGAGAGGGTGAAGGAGGTCTCGTAGGCTATGGTATCTTGGCTGTTTTCCCCGTATCAGTTCTTCCTTCCTATAGCTAAGGGAATTAATCCATCATACAGAACATGGAGACTCTACAAAGCTAAGTTTCTGCTAGGGAATTACTATATATATGTATGTGAGTGTCTGTTTTAAATCATGGTCTGACCAAGAGGCTCAATTCAAAAGCTGCATTATTAGTAGAATAAAATCAAAGCTCTTTCTTCCCCTCCTCCACCTGCATACGTCCTGTGGGCGGAGAACAAGCCCTCTCTTCCATCTGCCCACAAGGCCAAGTGTAAAGCACAAAGAATGGGCAGTCCTTTTCAGGTCTCCAGCCAGGAGGCTGCACCCAGCTCCAGGAAGCCAAGTTCAGCTGGACACAGCCACCCACCGCTTGGTAGGTGGCAAACAGACGCAGCCACATTCAGACAGATTGAAGCTCTATATATAACAGTCGCATGGCAATCAACTTAAAGTATCCCCTTTAATTAATATGAGAAGATTAAAAGCCCTGAGTTTGGGTATTTTCTATCTTCTTCAGGAATGATTTTAATAAACACATTTTATGATGGATTAATTTTTTTTGAGACAGAGTCTCACCCTGTTGCCCAGGCTGGAGTGCGGTGGCACGATCTCGGCTCACTGTAACCTGTCTCCCAGGTTCAAGTAATTCTCATGCCTTAGCCTCTAGAGTAGCTGGGACTACAGGCGTGCACCACCACACCCAGCTAATATTTGTATTTTTAGTAGAGACAGGGTTTCACCATGTTGGCCAGGCTGGTCACAAACTCCTGACCTCAAGTAATCCACCTGCCTCAGCCTCCCAAAGTGCTGGGATTACAGGTGTGAACCACTGTGCCCAGCCTTATGACGGATTCTTAATCAAAATTATTCTTGATTATTTCTCAGTTTTAATATTTAAATATTGAATTTCCAAGTTTAAAATATATATTCTTAAAGCATATTCTTAAAGCTCTTTTAAAAAGTAACCATTATCTCACTTAGTCAGGTATAGCGGCATGTGCTTATAGTCCTAGCTACTTGGGAGGCTGAGGCAGGAAGATCGCTGGCACCCAGGTGTTTGAGGCTGCAGCGAGCTATGGTCACACTGCTGCACTCCAGCCTGGGCAAGGGAGTGGGATCCTGTCTCTCTCTAAAAAATATAATAGTAATAAATGAAAGAAAATAAAAATAACCATTCTCTCAACTGACATACATAACCAGTGCAGTAACAAGGGCATGATCTCCCAGTCTAAGGAGAAACCTGCAGAAACTCCAGCTGATAGGGGCACCTTTGGTTCACACAGACACCAGCATTCTGCATTACTCTGTGAGAGTTCACTCTGCGGACAAATCCCTACAGAGGGGCTGCCTAAAACCAAGGGCTTCCTCCCTCTGCCATCACCGCTTTTCCCTGGCCCCCATTCACACGGTCATAAGGGCAGGTGTGTTCTTATACACCACCCCCGCCCCCATGCCACAGACGATGGTCAACAGATGTGGTCAGAGTGGGCAGCTGAAGAAACTGGGACAAAGCAGCTCTTTTCTGAAGACTATTACACAGAACAGATCCTGAAGGCTCCGGCCTCTGCTGGAGACACATGGCCTCCAGGATGCCAGCAAAGGTCACTACCACATGCGCTGGGATAGGGACGGCCAGTCTGTAATGTGCAGAGGGACAGAGCTGAAAAGCAGGGGGCTTTCTAGGTCCCCGATCCCCCTCCATGCCCTGGACCCAGTCCCACAGGACTGCCAACATCTCCTTCACAAGACACTTTGTCCTTAGGCCAAATTTCTCTCACTTAATAGAGCTCAGTGGGGTTTCTGTTACTGCCACTGTAGCAGCTCTTCGGAGCACAGCTGAAGAAGGCGAGGAGAAAAGCCAGGTGCAAACAAGGGAACTAGGAAAGACTCACAAAGTCCAGATCTCAAACAAAAGAACTTGCCACCACAAGAAGACAGGCAGAGGCTGAACGGCTAGGTGAAACCAAGGGGCTGCTGCTGGAATCCTGTGAGCTGTCACTCCAATGCCGATCCTCTTTTCAATACAAGCACAGAACTGCAAAGGGAGCTCAGTGTTTTCAAGATGCACATGTATGTTCCCTGCTTGACAGGAGCAAACAGTTCCTACCAGGGCTTCAGGTGGTCTGCCCCTCCATCTACCACATAAGCACCAGAGAACCACAGTGTCCTCGTGGCTCTACACACAGGACCTTGATGGGAACTGTGCACATCAGTGTTCACAGATGATTACCTGGAGAACAGCTGCAACTGAGTCATTTATAGCCATTCCCACTGGCCAAAGCAGGTCTTTTTAAACTTTTCATTTGTTTTATGTTTTTCCATTTTAGTGTGTGGGTATAAGCTGCATGATTAGCACATTATCAATACCCGTTTCCATTGATCCATAGAGAAAATGCCCAGCACCTATCACTCTCTACCCATGCCGTGCCAGGTGGTGAGTAGTGGGTCATTTCATTCCATCCACACTCTCAGGAGTCTACGTGCCAGATGTGGCCTCCTGGTGTCAGAACCGCCCCAACCCTCCTCTGTACCTGAAAGCCAGCTGGATTCTGGTTAAGTTCTGTCAAAGACAGAACCAGGTGCAACAATAAAAGGCAGAAGGAAGGGCAAAGTGCTGTCCCCCGCAACACCCGTGCTTGTGGCTATGGGGACAGCAGGTTCCTGCAGCAGCAGCAAGAGTAGAAGGTTCCAGCTGCATCAGTGGAGTGCCCAGTAACAGCCGCAGGGCCACGGGCTCAGGATTCACACTCAGTGGCAGCAGCAGTGGGGAGTGCCTGCTCTCGGGCTCCGGGAACTCTCAAGTCCTCACTTTGCCCATCTGACCTAGGCACGGCAGCAGCTTTCTTAGTCTCTGATCTCTGGTGAAGATGCCTTTGGCTGCCCAGCCCTTCACACTTTAGTGAAGCCACTCACCACACTAGATTCTGCCATATGAAACTTCTAGGAGGTTTCCATTTACTGAGAGAGGCTCCAAGGGGTCAGGAAGAGCTCCAAGGGGTCAGGAAGAACCCCAAGCCCAGAGTAGAGATTATCTGAAAACTGATGTCAGCAGTAGTGACTCCCAGAAAGAAACCACAGGGCCATGGTACCCTCAATTAGTCACCTGTGGTCCGATGGCTAAAGATCCCGGGAGTGGGGAGCCCAGGGCCTGGAGCCCAGAGCTGGAAGCCTGAACCAAGTTCAGCCTTGGACTGGGATGGCTGAGCTAAAACCGGCCGGGCCAGCTGGAGGAGGAAGGTGGCTTGTTAGCTGGCATCATCTGCTCACCAGCTAACCCTAAAAGAAAATCCACAAGTTCCTTTTTCTGGTCATGCTCAAAATGTCACAGAGGTCCCCTGCCAGGCCAGGGGACAGCCCAAGGCAGGCAGTATGCAGCAGCCCTCCACGGGTGGGTGGGCCAGCAGATGGCATGGTACAGGAAGCAGCCCCCAACCACAGCTGGGTGACTGCACACCCTGGAGAGCGGCCACCCTGCCCCAGTCAAATGGGCCCACCTGTCATATGCATGGTGACAGGGATTCTGAGCTCCCTCTCCCAAACCTGTATGGCTGCTTCCAGAAGATGTTGAAATGTGAAGATATATGGAGTACTTACAGAAACAAAAGGCAAAAGGCAAGAAACTGAGTGTGTTATAGAAAATCCAGGATGTATGGTTTCGATAGGACAGAAGCTGTGGTGTCCCCGCCCAAGACATTGTAGCAATGTATAGGAAGTGGGAGTAAATGGCAGGGTAGAGCACTGGGATTCCCAGGGGAGGTCCCCAGCCAGACACGGCCTGCTCCACATCTACTTACCCCCAGAAGTGGCCCGCAGTAAGGGACATGCTCCAGGCCATACCAAATTGGGACAAATCAAAATACAATGGGTACATTTTTTCAAATTATTTCCCAGGTGGAAGTCATTAACTCCCTAAGCCACTGACCATCAACAGTTACCCCTTGCACTGTTGTTTTTGTTGGTGGTGGTGCTTTGTTTTGGTTTTGGTATCCACAAAATCAAAAAGGAACTTTTTGATGACCAGCTTAGCCAAGTTTCTCATTTGCAGATGAGAAAATCATGAGCCTGATTAGCACACAAAGACACAAATTCACATTAAAAGAATCCAAGTGACTCAAGGTAGCTGCCAAGCTACCCGGGAGGTGTGATGCTGGCTGAGGGCAGAAGAAGAAAACAAACAAACAAAAAGGAAGCTAGTTTTCAAATAGTTGTCATTAGTTGATTATTCTTCACTTGAAAGGTTGCATGAAACACACAGCTTTCCTTTGTCTATAGCAGAAGCTATTTAAGGCATAAAATCATAAATAATGTTTAAAACCCAAAAGGAGATAAAGAATAGATCAAGGTGCTACAATGACAACTGAAAAGAATAAGCAAGTCAGAGGAAAAATAATCACGTTCAAACAAAATCAATGTGAAGTTAAATTTTAAAAACTACATTTTGACTAAACATAATGATCCATCTACCTGGAATGTGAATAATCTAAAAGGGAGCCCAGAGACAGTGGAAGGGAGTGAAGCTACTGAGCTCCAGTGACTTCACCAGAGTGGAAAACTACTGATCTCCAGTGACAGGTACACCCCACAGGAGTCAGGATACTTACATTTTGAAATTTCCCATTATAAAAAATTAAAAATCCACCTAGAAACAGGCAAATTCTCATTGATTAGGCACCCACATGCCACACACAGCACAAATTGCTTACAATATGACTGGCATGTAAAAACCACCCTTCAACAAATATAACTAATGTATTACTGTTTTTTCAAAACTGAAGTTAAGCTAACATCAGATGACAAGGGACTCAGACACCATGGTGTGACTCAATTTCTACATGAATCCATCTGGTAATTATTATTATATCATTGCAGAGACAGGGTTTTGCTAAATAGCCCAGGCTGATCTCAAACTCCTGGCCTCAAACAATCCTCTTGCACTGACAGGCATAAGCCACCACATCTGGACTAGTAATGGTTTAAGAAAGCACTTTTTCATTGTACATCTATATAACTCATTAAGCCATGTTTCTTTAAACATATAACTAAAAAAGTGGCTTTTAGATGATATAAAGTACTCAATGTCCAATGAATGTGTCATAAAAGTTGCAAAATAAATGTGAGTTAAAATTGAGTGTACTTGTGGAACACAGATTTTTGTCATGCCCAGGCCCCCGGGAACTTGACACCTCCTCTCCTCACCACAGCAGGATAGGCCCCGATAGCCAGGTCTGGAGTTAACTGTGTGGCTTCCCCAGCCACATGACCAGTCCTGCAGTGGACACCTGCCCAAATTGAGACAATCAAATCTGGCTCTGGGACCCAGGTACATCACTCCAGGGATTCAGCACACCAAGGCACAAGGGGTCCATTCACAGGGAGGGCCACCAGATTCTGACCAATAGGTCAATTTTATTTTTGCTAACACAGAAAATACTGAACATCCGCCAGACCAGTCAGACCATCATCACAAAGCTAAGCTAACGCTTGCTGCAAGGACTCAGCTACTGTGAGGAGGACTTAGGTACCTAAAACATCTGTTACTAAGATAGCTGGAGGCCAGGCACTATGGCTCACATCTGTAATCCTAGCACTTTGGGAGGCCAAGGTGGGCGGATCACTTGAGGTCAGGAGTTTGAGACCACCCTAGCCACCATGGTGAAATCCTGTCTCCACTAAAAATACAAAAATTAGCTGGGCGTGGTGGCACGTGCCTGTAATCTCAGCTACTTGGGAGGCTGAGGCAGGAGAATTTCACTTGAACCCAGAAGGCGGAGGTTGCAGTGAGCCGAGATCATACCACTGCACTCCAGCCTGGGCAAAAGAATAAGACTCCATCCTCCCCTCCCTCAAAAATCTTGAAAAACCCACATCTTCCACATGAGGACTTCTAGATGCACACTTCATTTTGGTACCTCTGACATCATTCTTATAAATGGAGGCTTTTGTCTTGTTTAAGACAAATGAAATCAGTTAAAGAAAAGACTGCTGGACTACTCAAAAGGCTGCATAAGAGCAAAAGACAACAGTCCACACCACCACAGTCTGCCAGACACAGGCTCCTGGGAGCAGGAACTCAGGTGCGCCTTTTCCACTGCAGGGTCTCCAGGGCCTGAAATAGCGCCTGGCTCAGATGAGGCACTCAAATAGTTGTAGAGTGGGTGACTGCTGCTTCAACTTTTCCAAAGAAAAAATATCCATAGACCAGGATGCTCTAGCATTTAAGTCATGAACCAATATGTGTCAAAAGGCCACTCTGGTATTGGGTGCTGACAGAAGACAGGGAAGGGGGACGGAAGACACTAAGTATGAAGCACATTTGACAGACACCATGGGTCTTTCTGCCGATACTGAAGTTATCTGCCTTGCAGGTTCCGGGTGCAGTGGAGATGGCCCTGAACTGAGCATGTGGGAAACAAGGAGGCATTCCAGGGATGAAAACCAGCATGAGCAAAGGGGCATGGACTGATGGAGGCCGGCACACGGACCGGATGGTGAGAAGACAGGTTGACCTCAAGCAGGTGGCTGGAAAGCAGAGGGACAAGGGGACTAAGCCAGTGTTAGAGGATTCAAGAAACAACTGCAATTGCCAATGTTGGTTTGTTAAAGAAAAACGTCCTTGTCACTCACTCACTGGCAAAAATATGAGTGATGGCGAGATGGTGGGTGGCTCATGCCTATAATTCCAGCACTTTGGAAGACTGAGGCAGGTGGATGGCTTGAGGCCAGGAGTTTCGGACCAGCCTGGACAACACAGTGAGGGCCCGTCTCTACAGAAAAACAAAAAGAATTAGCTGAGTGGAGTGGCATACACCTGCAGTCCCAGCTACTGAGGAGGCAGAGGCAGGAGGACTGCTTGAATCCAGGAATTCAAGGCTTTAGTGAGCCTTGATCACACCACTGCACTCCAGCCTGGGTGACAAAGCAAGACCATCTCCATCCCCCTCCACCCCCAAAAAAAGTCGACACATGGGATGATGTGGGAGGTGGCCAGGAACCCACTGTAAAGGAAGGACCAGGAGACCTAGATGCAGGCAAGGACAGGGAGGACTCCGCCTCCCAGAGGAAAGGAAGCTGCACTCACTATGAAAACAGGAGGGGAGAAGAAGCCAATTCCAGAAGGAAGAGTTTCGGGAAAAAACTCTAGTAGGAGGTCACTAATACTGAGCTCCCCTGAAGTCAGAGCAGGGTGGTGTTGTCACTGACTTCGTCCCATGTCCTCCGCAATAATGACCGCATGCTGAGCCAACAGTGACAGGCAAGTCCCGGCTCAGTGTTTAACCGAGCATCAGTAACATGCGGCTGACCCCAGTGCTGGAGAGGAAGGAGGACCAGAGATCCGGCCGCTTCTGGAGAAGCGCATCTGTGAGGCTAGATCAGCTATCTAAAACGCAGAACACCGCAAGGGCTACAGTGAAACCCAGGGCTGTGCCCACATTCCCTGGGAACAAAGGAAGGATCATTTTCCTTCTTCTAGGTTCTTATCCCGACCAAATACAGGCAAATGGGAAGGATGCTGAGTGCTGTTTACTCCATGGGCAAAAGGTTCTCCTTTGGGAATAAATAAGCAAGCTGAGTGTTAGAGCTGAGCCTTATGAAAGTTAAAAATCAACACTCTAAATAAATCCACGATTCTCAGACTCAGGGCCAAAGAGATCAAGCGTTCCCAGGAGGCCCCAAGAGGCTGTTGGGAAGACACCAGTGGAACTGCTAACGCGGCATTCTCAGCCTCTGCAAACGCGACACTGCCCTCGGCTGAGCCGGGACCAGCAGTTCTACAGGCAGGGTGCAACTCACAAGCTGATTCTCAAAGACCTCAGAGCGGAAGGGTTCCTGGACACTTCCACGACAATACCCAATTTGGAAGGGTGGCCCGGAGGGAGTGGAAAATTAGGCCCCGGAATGGCCCTGGGAGAGAGGAAGTCAGTCTGAGGAAGCTACTGGGAACAGCTGTGGAGAAAAATATAGATCTGAGTGAGGGCCAGGCCTCACAAAGGAACGGCAGCTTTCACACCAGAGGGTTTTTACTTCAGACAGAAGAAAACAATGGTTAGAAAAAGCTGCCAGTAGCGGTCAACCCAGGTGCCTGCTTTGTCTAGAAAGGTTTATGAACTCAAAGCAAATCTCAACAGTCTCTATTTGAGAAACATCAGCTTTAAAAAAACTGCCTTCTAGTCATAAGAAAAGAACATTACTTTCTACCTAAGTGATATCATTAGAAACAATGGGAAACTTCTTAAAATATTTGTCTAAATTAGGTCTCTCTTTTTTTTGAGAGGGAGTTTCTCTCTTGTTGCCCACACTGCAGTGCAGCGGCCTGATCTCAGCTCACTGCAACCTCCACCTCCCAGGTTCAAGAGACTCTTCTGCCTCAGCCTCCCAGCTAGCTGGGATCACAGGTGCCTGCCACCACACCCAGCTAATTTTTGTGTTTTTAGTAGAGATGGGATTTCACCATGTTGGCCAGGCTGGTCTCAAACACCTGACCTCAGGTGATCCACCTGCCTCGGCCTCCCAAAGTGCTGGGATTACAGGCGTGAGCCACCATGCCCAGCCCTGGTGTTTTTTTTTTTTTTTTAACTAGAAAGTCAAAATGAAAAATGTGAAAGAGGATAGAAATAGTGATATTAACATCAGGATTGTCCAACACAGAAGACTGAAATGGTAAGTGCCAAATTGTTTAATGTAATATAGTTTACTATCCAAAATGATTTCCTTGATCTGAAATATTTTAAAAGGCTAGAAATACATTTTCAGAAGTATTTCTTTTCTTGATCTGTTAAAGTTAAGATCTTTAAGTTTAAAATAATGAAAAATAATTCAGATTCCTAAATATCAATATCCAAATCCTAGGCAATATAGCCTTCTGTGAGTCACATGAGAATCGAATTCGAGTCACTGACCTGACCATTTGACAGATCAATGGTCTGTTTCTAGAGCATATCTACACACTCTAAAAATGACAGATATTCTATAGCCTTCTACTTCTAAGAAAATGATTTTAAATATGATCCGTTATGTAAACACATATTCACATACACACACACAACACCACAAGTTTCAGGCCTTCTTAGTTGTAAGAAAAGCACTGTACTTTTTATCAGGACACATGATTGTACCTCTCAGAAAGATCAAAGCCAGATGCAAACAACATCCTTTAAAAAGATTTCAGCATTAAATAGAGCCACTAAGTCTACCTCTAACTGGAGTCATACTGCAATGGAAATCTCAATCATGCTCTTAAAGTTCAAAGAATTCTATAGGAAACTACGTTCAGAATATTAAAATTTTTTAGAAGTCTGATTCTTAGAAATTCCTTTAGCAACCATGTCCCACTTCCACAGTGCAAGTTCTCTTTCACCATTCTTTTGTATTATTGCAATATACCATTTTTTTTTTTTTACTTATTAGTGCTTTATGTTATGAAATTAAGTGCAAACATACTTAACTAATGCTGTGTGCCAGGCACCACTCTCCACAGTTTGACTCACTTTAATCTACACAATAACCCATTTTCCAGCAAAGGAAATGGAGGCACCAAGGGGGAAGGAGCCAGCCTAAGTCAGACTTCATGGCGGGGCCAAGGCATTCTAGCTCCAAAATCCTGAATCAAAAATCAGAAGGTCAAAAAACTTAAAACATCAAGAAACATCATATAAGGAAGGAGGAGAGGCCAAAGACTACTCTGAGGGATTAAAATTTGAGTTCTTCTCTGGTTTACCTTCTCACTAATTGTACTGAATATGCCTGACACACGGATTCCCTGCCAGAGGCTCCTGTGGTCGCCTGGCTGTGCTGGACAGCGCGACTCCTCAGGGCGGGAGCTGCATGGACCCTGGGCCTTTTTGGTCAATCACTCTAATTTACCCCATGCTTCCCTC
The DNA here is from genome assembly GCA_963574635.1 of Cheracebus regulus. Lineage (NCBI taxonomy): Eukaryota > Metazoa > Chordata > Mammalia > Primates > Pitheciidae > Cheracebus > Cheracebus regulus. The sequence continues at coordinate 51,540 of CAUYQU010058622.1, read as the reverse complement.
TGGAGGGCAACGAGCTGTGCAGTGGGTCACTGACACGTCCCATTTCTTAGAAAACTTGCAGCCATGGATGCCTAACTTCTACTGCGGAGTTCTTCTTCTGTAAGTTATTATAAGTAGAGTCACAATTTTTGTGCTACATTTAAACATTCTGTATCTCTAAGCTTCCTTAGAAATGTTACTATATTTTTCCTACATTTGCTTCCTGAGAAGCAAGAACGGGGGAGTTACCAGCACAGTGAGAGTCATCATTAGTCAGACCCAGGGTAGAAAAGAATGTAAAATAGGCACGCATCAGCTGTTTTCCTGAGAGGAGGGCTTTAAATAGGGCGCAGCCAGCTGGGGATGGGGAGAGGTGGGGCGGGGTGTGGCAGCAGGCTGACAGGGCTGCCCTGGTGGGGATAATAAAAAAGATCTCTGGCCTTGGTCCCTGGTTTCTGGAATGGAGCTCCTAAAGCCCTTGGAATTTACAGAGTAACAAGAGTGCCCTTAGTGATTCATAGAGAGACCCAGTGCACCACACCTGAGCTTACGCTAATAAGGTGACTGGGGGTTAGGGGTGGGCACCTAGATAGCCTGGATGGAAGCTGGTCATTGCCAGAAAGACAAAACATGTGATTAGAGGGCGGGAACTTTCTATCCCAACTTCTGGGAGGGGTGGGGGCCCGGAGACTGGGTTGCAAAAACTCTTGAAGGATGGGATGCGGGGAGCTTCTGCATGATGAGCTCATTGGGATGGAAGCTGGGAGGTGTCTCCCCGAGGGGGCATGGAGGCTCCCACCCCTTGTCCCATGCTTCGCTTCCTTTGGGCTGTTCCTGAGTTATATCCTTTAAACCAGGGGTATCCAGTCTTTTGGCTTCCCTGGGTCACACTGTAAGAAGAATTATCTTGGGCCATACATAAAATACACTAATATTAACCGCAGCTGATGAGAAAAAGAAAACTACAAAAAAAAAAAAAAATCTCATCATGTTTTAAGAAAGTATACAAATTTGTGTTGGGCCACATTCAAAGCTGTCCTGGACCGCCAGTTGGACAATCTTGCATTACAGGAACCACTAACAATAAGCAAAGTGACTTCCTGAGTTCTGTGAGTTGTCCTGGCAAATTATGGAACCTGAAGTGAAGCCATGGGAACCCCAATTTACAGCCAGTTGATCAGAAGTACAGGTGGCTTAGGACGTGCAACTGGTGTCAGAAATGGACATAGTCTTGTGGGACTGAGCCCTTAAAACTTGTGAGGCCGGCACAAACCCTGAGAAACTAGTGTCAGAACTGAACCAAATTAGGGGACACCTAGGTGGTGTCAGAGAATCAGAGGCCTGTTTGACAAGACAGCCACCGGCCACACGTGGCCACTGAGCACTCGAGGTGTGGCGAGTCCAGCTAGGCCATGCTGTAAGGGCAAACACACACTGGACTCTAAAGACGGGCAGAAAAAGCAAATGAATGTCATTTATGTAACTGACTATATGTTGAGATATTTTGGTTATAATGGGTTAAAGAAGACATTAAAATTCATCTATTTCTTTGTAACCTTTTTACTGTGGTTACTAGGGGAGGTGAAGTTACACACCTAGCGCACACTGGCAGCTTACATTCTTTTTCTGCTGTATGGTGCTGCTTGAGATGTCTTCATTTCTGAAAACACTGGCACTGATGCCCACCTTTTGTCTCAAATTTTTCACATGCAGAAAGACAGCAACTACTCAAGGATGAGAGCCGGGGATGTGAGTAATAGAGGGAAGGAATTAGTATTTATTAAGTGCTTATTAAGTGCTGGGAACCACGCAGTATCTTGCACAATTTCATGCTAGCAATCCCGAGACAATGAGCCTCCTCCTTCCCCTTTGCCAGGTGAGGGCACAGAGACCTCGAGCCAATAAAGGGACAAAGCAGGGACTCCAATGCGGCACTCCTGACTTCTGTTCCTTGCTGCACACTAAGGACTGCGATCTTCTTCTGGAAAAGGCCAGGTACTTCAGGCATTGTGGGCCACATGGTCACAATTCCTCAATTCTGCTGCTGCAACATGGGGCAGCCACAGAGGCTGTGGAAATGAATGAGCCAGCTGGGTTCTAACAAAAGTGTATTCACGCACAAACAGATGAATTAGATGTGGCCGATGGCCAGTTTGCCAACCTCTGCTGTAACCACAAAGAGTAACAGATATTCCTAAATAAATGATAGTATCATCAGTGTACCAAAATGTAACCACCTTTCACAAAATACTAATTAGGTTATTGAATGGGAAGGGTCCAGTTTTGCAGGTGAACTTCCCATTAGGCTTTTTAAGCTCATATCAGACATCATAAGTAGGCCATGTAGGGCTTGTCATGAGAAGTATTACATTAACAGCAAATTGCATTTGGTTCAACAACACACGTAACATGAATAACATTACAAGTATATACCTGGAGATATGGAATTGTATCTATGAGATAAATACAGAAGGGGGTCCAGGTCCAGGTCAGAGCCTCCTGGCTCCAGAGAGGTAAGCAGGCACCAGGATCCCAGCACTGGTGTGTGTGGGCCTCACCCGGCTGACCATACCAGCAGGTGTGACACACCTGAGCAGGTGTCCTCAGGTGAGAGGAGTTCCTCCCAAGCGTGTCATGGCTCTCTTCACATCTTTCCCACTCCTGAGTTTCACCAACATTGCATAGGCAGCAGGAAAATGGAGCCAGAAGCCTCCAGCCAGTTACTAAACTAATTTGATGGCTTAAATATTAATTCATAAGTCAAACTAACACTATTCACTACAGATGGAAATAGTTCGGAGGGAACAGAAATCCTGCATGCCCACAAGATAGAGGGGAGGCCAAGTAAAAGGTCTGGGGACAGAGCCATGGCTGGCTGCTGACCTGCAGACCCTGCCCCCAACCGCCACTCCTGGCCAGGATTCTCTCTCACAGACCACTCTGAAAGGTGACAACTGAACAAATACAAAGCAGTGGAGAAAAAGAAAACCTAGGCCAGGCACAGAGCTTCCAGTCTGTAATCCCTGCATTTTGGGAGGCTGAGGGAGGAGGTTCCCTTAAGGCCAGAGGTTTGACACCAGCCTGGGCAACATAGTGAGACTCCATCTCTACAAAAAATAAAATAAAAATTTTATTGGGTGTATGCCTGTAGTCTCAGCTACCTGGGTGACTAAGGTGGGAGGATCACTTGAGCTCAGGTCGTTCAGGCCACTGTGAGCCATGATGGTGCCACTGCACTCTAGCCTGGACAACAGAGCGTGACCCCATCCCTAAATAAAAGAAGAAAAATAAAAACCTAAAAGAGGGAAGAGAAGGAGAAAGAAATACATCAGGCTCGCCCCATTTCCCAGGCCTTCCCAGAGCCATGCAGAACAGAGACTTTCCCAAGTGGGGAGACCCCACACTCCCAGGCTCTCCTGCTACAGAATGCGTTTCTCAGGCCCACCTTCCCCACTCAGCCCCACCTGCGCCTCCTCTTCATCCTTTTGTTTCCTTTAACCCTCTTGAAGGGAACGGTATAAAGCGATTTCTACTATCCAGGGTAGCAATTTCAGGGAGTCCTGCTTGGGAGGAAGCAAAGTCTGACCAATAGTCAGGAGTACTGTAAGAGTACACTCAGGCACTGTAAGTGTCACCTCCTGCCATGTAACAAGTCACTGCAAATTCAGCAGCTTACACCCATTTATTGTTTCTGTGGGTCTGGAGTTTGGGTGTGGCTTACCTGGACTCTTAATTTTTTACACAACAAAAGACAGCTAATACACATATCTCCATAGACTTACACACACACACACACACACACACACACACACACACACCCCGCATTCTAAACAGTATCTGTGGGAGGCTATCTGCCTGTTATGGGTGTGAAAATCTAACAATACTTTCAACTGTTTCTGAAAATGTCTTTAAGGAACAGATTAGCAATTAAAAGAAATAAATCCCATTACCTCTGTCTCACTTAGCCAGTGACCAAAAATATGGATAATCCAGCCCCATCACTGACATCATGCCCCAAACAAGTCCCTACAAAACAGTCCACTAACAAAAACTAAGGTCGCCTTTAAAGGGAAAAGTCATGCCATGGCTGAGAATGTTCCATCTGCTGTCAGGGAGTCCCTTCAAAAAATGGACCACCAGCTCGAAAGGAAACGCCGAGAGCTGGAAGGGGGGCTGGCCTCGGGATGACCATGATGGAGTGCTAAATCAGTGAGCACTACTGGCAGAATCTCTGAAATTCAAGGACCGTTTTAGAGTCAGCCTGTTTTAAAGGACACAGTCGTCACAGTATGTACAAATTCTCATCAATTTGTTTTCAAAACAGCAGTGACATTGTTTTATCATCACTCTGAGACATGGTCCTCTAGAATAAATCTATTCAAAATGCCTTTATGGTGGGACCATTTACACTGACTTTCAAAAGCAGCATAGTTTGGGTGAAATTGATACTTCCACACTACTGAAAATTGGCATAACCCTTTGGAAGAGTGTTATGGCAAGATGCATCATGAGCCATAAAGATGTCCATACCATGTAACTCTGCAATCCCTCTCGACGGAATTTACACTAAGAAAATGGTTCCACTGGAGAAGAGAAATACACCCAGAATATACACAGTCACCTCTACTGGAGCAAAAATTTAGATGTCCAGCTCAGCACGCTGCTTATGCAAGTGGTGCTGCTTTCAACTCCACAGGATATCATACAACATGAAAAAAACTATTTGAAAAACGAGTAAAGTGGAAAAAATATTCAGAGTGAGAAGAATAGAAATAATACAAAAGTTATAAATACTTACAAGGATGAATTGCAAATATGAAAAGTTTCTCTTTCAGGATGGTGAGATTACAGGAAGCATCTCTCTTTTCAAAAACTATGCTTCAGAGTCAGTATATTATCTTTATCTTTAAAAGAAAATGCACACCAAGAAAAAGCAATGCCAGAAAAATACATCTCGGGAATCTAGGTCTCAATAAAGTAGCTGTGTGTTCAGTTTGTACTTTGAGATCTCTTTACCTGGCACTGCTGAAACCCCACCTGGGAAGACCAGAGCAAGTGAGTGACCCGTGTCATTCTGCCTCCTGCTGACCTCTGTCTCAGTCAGATGACACAGGCCATTGGGTTTTGAGGCAGCTTCGTGGCTGAGCCTTGAAGCAGAGCAGGCTGCAGGCTCCTGCAGGGATGCAGTCCTTGGAGGGTGGCCGGAGATAAACACGTGGAGCTCAGACAGCCCTGCAGAAGGAAGCATTTTCACTCTAGCTGCGGTGCTAAAATAATTAAGAATATGGGATGCCTACCCACAGGCTTTCATTAACCTGCAGGGTGCGGACACAAAACCAGCCGAAGGGTCAAGGCTGTGGCCCACACAGAGGATCACTGCACAGGCGTGCAAATAGAACACACCCACGTGGGAGCTCTGCAAACCCAAGCTGCCAGGACTGGCATGCAGATAAACTGCTTCACTTCTCTAACTCAGCTACCTCATCTGTTAAACGGGGCTCAGGGCAGCCTCACAGGGCTGTAGAGAGGACTAAATTAGGTAACACATATGAAATGCTCAGCCATATTAAGTGCTCAATAAATATTAGCTATTACTATTGCCACATGAATACTTTAAGAATGTACCCTCATGCAGTCCATCATTGTAAGGGAATTTGTAGCAGCTGGTATTTATAGTTCCACATGCAAGAAGGCACAACGCAAGCAATGTGTAGGCCAATTCTTCTTCCAAATTATTTTTTATTTTATGGCATATTTCTTTAAACACAGGGTCAAAACCTCCAGGGACCATTTTGCCACAACATCCCTGAGAATCAGAAAGTCAAATTTTTTCATGCAAGAGATTTTAAGTCATTGACATTGTCCTGATACTGAAATTATTATAAACTCCTAAGTGCCCAACATACAACCCAGCCCCAACCCAACTGCTATAACAGTAAATAATCACACATCCCAGAACACAAATTTACATTAGGGTTTTTTTTTTTCAACTAAGAAACTGAATTTAATTTTTCCCACTATGACAACTTAAATAATTAAATAAAAGTTATAAAAACAATAACTAGGCTTTTATCCAATTTAAATAAAATTCTTTCTATATTCTATTCTGAGAACAGGTTTTCATTTTACCCACTTGGGGCGTGTTTCGCCATTACTGGATGACTAGAAAGAGTTCTGTTAAGCAGCAAAATTGAGTTACTTTTCTGCAATGCCCGTGTAGACTGTCTCTGGCCAGCAGCCTCGGTCCCAGCAGCTCTGTCATCAGAGAACATGGTGACACCTGGTCCCCAGCCAGGTCCTGCTCTCCCCTTGGCAGAATGGTGAGGCCTAGGAACTCCCCTGGAGGGTGCTTTTAAGTAATTTTCATTTTATGCAATTATATGGAACACAGTTATTAATACATTACTTAAAAACAAACTTGAGACATAGAAATCTACGTATTTCCTTACTGACACGCCAAATGAGAGGGTAGCAGCAGTGCTAATAACAACCATAATTTAAAAACAATGATAAAAGCAATTGCTCTTTCAACACACCTGCAGAACTATTACATAACAGGAAAATAGTGATCATTTCTCTGATGACTAAATGCATGAGTTATGCTACCTACATTCATGAGGGAAGGAAATACTGAATTTCAGTAAAAAGCTGGTGGAAATAAGGATTTTTTTTCCCACCCTGAAGTTCACGGATATCCTGAAGTCCATGCACTGATCACCACAGGCCCATGGTTCAGGACACCTTCTTCAGGAAATCACTCAGAACGTCATACTACATCAAGACTCTGGGCCATGAGCTTCAGCAAATCCCTAGATTCCAGAGTCCAGACTACAGAAGGGACAGACTGAACTCCTTTCAAAGCAGAGGGCTCTTCTGTTGCTATGAATCCCAGGAATGCCTGCTGACGTGAGGAGGCGCTCTGACAGCAAGAAGCCTCTGGGCCTGGACCTAGACCCCCCTGGTTTGATGCTCTGCCCATTAGCTGCCTGTTTCATCGGCAAGGCCTCTTTCAACTTGCGAGTTGAAGGAAATCTTTGGAGATTACCTGGTTTAAGCCCACTCTTAACTCACAGAAACTGTGCTTCCAACAAGCTTCTTCTAAGGAAAACCCAAGAGCAGTCCACTCCAGAAACTCTGTCCTTGATTTTCTAGCAAAGCGAAAGTCCTTGTTTTCAGGTCAAGTGATTCATCTACACAAAGCCACCAAAATCCACACTTGCAACTTTAAATTAGTCAAAGCAAAAACTTGGAAGAAGAACAAGATATTTTTAAAATGTATCAGAAATCTGCAGGTCAAAAGAGAAAACAAACTGTAACACAGAGGCACAGATTGAAAAGAAAATAATTTTCAAAAGGGGCAGTGCACATTTTTTTTTTTTTTTTTTTTTTTTTTTTTTTTTTTTTTGGTCATACTGTTACCTGGCTGGTGTGCAGTGGCCTGATCACAGCTCACTGCAGCCTCGACCACCCAGGCTCCAGTGATCCGCCTGCCTCAGCCCCCCAAGTAGCTGGGACTACTGGCATTTTTTTTTTTTTTTTATAATTTTTGTAGAGACATGGTTTTGCTATGTTGCCCAGGCTGGTCTTGAACTCCTGGGCTCAAGCAATCCTCCCCCCTCAGCCTCCCAAAGGGCTGGAATTACAGGCATGAGGCACCGTGCCTGGCCCAGTCATTTTTTAAAAAACAAAATGCAGTACTATAAATGATATCCATGTGCATGAATACAACAGAGTCTCTCATCTGTGTATAATAGTTTGGGAAGGGTGGAGCAGGAAGTAGTCTCCCCCGACCTGGCCTTCCACCCAAACCTGGAATGGTCCCATCACTAGGAGGGAGAAGGTAGTGACCAGAAAGAGAAACAGGCTAATGGCCTTAACCGACTTTTCCTGTACCCAAGAGAAAGGTCAGCCACTCCTCTCTCCCAAAAAAAGATTCTCTGGAATCTTCAGTCAGTCAGCCAAGGGTTAAAAGGACCCCTTCAAGCCCCTCCCCAAGCCAGCTTCTGAGCCACTGCCTGCACTACCAACACCTCCGTTCCCACACAAGCGTGGGCAGGGCAGGAGCCTGCTGCCCAGAGGAGGCCTGGCAGGCTGAGTGGGCAGGGTCACCAGAATGGCACCAGGGCAGATTTCTGGTCCCCATCTATGAAAGAAGTGCACCTTCCTGAGACACTGGGTCTCCAGTCACTGGGCTAGGACCACTTCACAAACCCAGTCACAGCCCAGGCTTCTTCAGATGGCACCAGGGTTATGGCCAACCAGACCCCAAACCCAAAGAAACCTCTTCAGGCCACCGCCCTCCTACTTCAACCAGGGAACGTGCCCAAGACCTAGGGCTGTCCCAGAGCACAAGGTGTCGGACACACAAGGAAACTAGAAGATTTTCTGGTGATTTTTGATTTGCCCAAACCTGAACACAGTCCATGTGGGGTCTCAGTCTCTCTATCTCTCTACAAGTAACAAAACCGTTTTCAGACAAGCCTGGCATCTAGGGACCTCCCTACTCTGGCCCTGACAATAGGGTTCTCAGCTATAACTGGTTTCTCCCTTTACTGGAACTCTGGGTCCACCAAACTAAGAATGAAGTTATCCAGAAAGCAAAGCCCCTGGGTTGATACAAAGGGAGCCTCAGACGGAGAGATCCAAGAATTGGTCAAAACCATGGAAGGAGTGGTCACACAGGGGCCCTCTGCAGGGGAGCCTCAGAGCTAGATGCCACCAGCAGGGATGAGGTGTGAGCGGTGAGGAAGGAGGTGAGGGCTTGACTCCTGGCCGGCACACCTAGGGTTCAAGTGCTAATCCACCGCAGAGGTTCTCAACTTTGAATATGCATCAGAATCACCTGGGGAACCCGTTCAACAGGAAGAATTCCAGACCAACCCACCCCACCGAGACTGAGTCAGGAGATCCAAGGCAGGTCTCTGGAATTTGCATTTCTCCACGGCCCAGGACCACATTCCAGAAACCCTGTGCTGGGTCACCATGCTATCCTATCACCTCCTCTGCAACAGTGCCTTCTATCCCCGCTGAAAATCTTGGTCCCTTGCGGGAGAATAGATAAATCTCTCAGATAGAATTCTAAATAACTAATGTAAATACAACCCCTCCAGGAGGTAGAGCTGAACTTCCTCTTTCTTAAGTGACTTCCTTCCAAAGACTAAGTATGGAAAGAGGGGGAAGAGTCACTTTGACAGTGGAGAACCCTGACAAACACTACCTGGGCCAGGTGATCAAGGTCAACATCAACCATCATAAGCCATGCTGATCGCATGGACCCGATACAAAATGGCACATTACCTGGGTAGCCTTCCTCCTCAAATGGGTAACTCCAGACTAATCACGAGGAAAACATCTGACAACTCTCAACTGAGGGACAGTCTACAAAAAACCTGAAAAGCAGTTTTGCTCCTCAAAGCTGTCAAGTCATCAAAAACAAGGCAAGTCTAAAAAACTATCCCAGAGCAGAGGCGCTATGGAGACTAAATGAAATGTACCCTGGATGGGATCCTGGGACAGAAAATGGGATGACAGGGCAAATAAACCATGAATTTTACTTAACAATAACGTACCAATACTGGTTCATTACCTGTAAACAATGTACTAGAGTAATGTAAGATGTAATCACAGGGGAAAGTAGACGCTGGTGCTATCAGAATTCTCTGTGTTATCTTTGAAACTTTTCTGTAAACTTAAAATCTATTCTAAAATTAAGGGCTTACTTAAAAACATGTACCATATGTTTTTATGTGTAATAACATACAAAAGTCTGTATGCACAGGGTAACATGACTTTCAACAATAACAAATTATGCTTTGGAAAAGTTAATTTCTCTGTGCTCAACAAAAGGAGATAAATACCCCTATTGATCAGCTTAATACACTAATGTGAGGATATTACAAGGTTGAAATGCAATACAATTTTCTGCTTTCTCCAGAGAACATATTATGTGTCCTTGAATATGTAAAACGATATACTGCATGAGTTTATAAACAAATAAAAAATTTTACTTCCTTAAATGAGACCAAATAAAGACTTAACACATGAAATTCTCTCCTCCTGAAGGTCCAAGAACCAGGAATATACGTATTCCATCAGTCTTTAAAATTGTATCACAAACTCAAATCTCAAATTAAATTCTCATTATTCTCAAATTAAGTTCATTCAAAACACCAAGCATTAATTATACTCTATCGCTAATTAATTATAGTAAATCGCCAAATCATTTTACATTAATCCATGTCACCAAAAACTAAGGGAAATGTCTGCTGGTTCAGTGTCAAATAGAGGACAAATCACTAATTATGATTTTACTAGATCTGAATGCTAGCATTAATTTAGTTTCAGATGTTAAACAGAGCATAAATGTAAACCCTGAAATCAGTTCCAACCTTTGGAAAATAGTTTTGTAACAACTTACTGTCAGAACAGCACAGTAATCTGGGTACTGGGTAGAAGCACCAGTCTTGACTACTGAGTACAAGTCAAGAATTTGAAACACTGAATTTAAAAAATACAAAAATGGGCCCGATGAGGTGGCTCACGCCTGTAATCCCAGCATTTTGGAAGGCCGAGGTCGGCAGATCACAAGATCAGGAGTTTGAGACCAGCCTGGTCAACATGGTGAAACTCAGACTCTGGTGAAACCCAGACTCTACTAAAAATATAAAAATTAGCCGAGAGTGGTGGTGCACACTTGTAGTCCCAGCTACTTGGGAGGCTGAGGCAGAAGAATCGCTTGAACCCAGAGGCGAAGGTTGCAGTAAGCCAAGATTGTGCTACTGCACTCCAACCTGGACAACAGAGCAAAACTCTGTCTCAATAAAAAATACAAAAATGAACATCTACAATGGAATAAGAAATAAACTAAATTTCCAAACACAGTTCAAATGAAACCATCAATAGGATAAAAAACAAACCTGTAAAAGGTGTTCACGGATTGATTTGCAATATTCATTACTAATCCAAGAGAAATAATGTGATTAAATTACGTACATCTCTATATTAAATGTGATGGCATAATGCATTTACACTTCCTTATAAAAAATGAGTAAGTATTAGTGTGCTGATACCTGCATTCCATTCAAAGCACCAAGTAGTTTTACTCATTTTTAAGAGATAAAGCTCTTAAGCAATAAACAACGTACAAGTAGAGTTCACATTATCTGAAAATTGACCCACAAATCATGTGTTCATCCTAAGCAAACTAACTGAGCTTCATCCAGGCCCTGGAATAACAACAGCCATCCCAGCATGAGAGAATAGAGGTGCTTTGTCCCAGCTGTGGGAGAGACCGGGCTTACAACTGGCATGAGGAATGCCTCAGCTCAGGTGACAATTCCAGTATCCGGGGGTTGCCTGCACACTGAAGAGCTTCTGAGGATCTTGAAAAAACTATTCTCCAGAACGCTTCAAATGAATTCTGCCTGGCCTTGAGGGTAGGTTAGAGATTAGAGGGGTACTTCCCATATGTGCTTCCCCCACCCAGAGTCATTTTCCATACTTGCTAACTAAGATTAGGAGTGTATTGTGAGCTTCTAAGATCTTCACACTGGTTTACAGGCTCCCTGAGGGCCAGTGTTCGTGTGGTTTGCTGTGGTTTTCCCACGGCACCCAGCACAGTGCCTGGCCCACAGCTGGTCCTTTGTAGGTATGAACTGCAGGCACACAACCGAGTGAAAACACAGCCAGGAGACCAGTCTGACCTGTCAGTGGCATCAGGATGAACAATGCAGCCTTTCTACATCTCTGGACTCACACACTTCCAGCCCTCCTAACTACATTCAGAGAAAAGCAGCAGCAACATCAGCTTACACATAAGTCAGTTCATCCCATACCGCTTTGAAAAAAAAAATCCCCTCACAATCAAGGATCTGTTCCGTCCCAATTTTAACACGGAAAGTCAGGGCTATAAAATGCTGTGGAAGTACATTACAGGCAACCCCTAGTTTCACAGAAGACAAAACAGAGATCAGGAGAGTTTAAAAATTAGCTATGCAACTTTAGCCAAATTAGTAGCAAAGAAAAAGGAGACTCGACATTTCTACTTCTCATAAGAATCAAGATTGTTGAAGTTCAGATTTACACAAGCCATTAATAAAGTTCAGAATGGGGCCGGTCATGGTGGTTCACACCTGTAATCCCAGCACTTTGGGAGGCCAAGGTGAGCAGATCACCTGAGGTTGGGAGTTCGAGACCAGCCTGACCAACATGGAGAAACCCCATCTCTATTAAAAATACAAAATTAGCCAGGCGTGGTTGCACATGCCTGTAATCCCAGCTACTTGGGAGGCTGACGCAGGAGAATCACTTCAACACAGGAGGCAGCGCACACCATTGCACTCAGCTTGGGCAACAAGAGTGAAACTTCGTCTCAAAAGATAAAAAATAAAATTCAGCCCTCCCTCCCTCCCTTCCTTCCTTTCCTCTCTTTCCCTCCCTATTTCCTTTTTCTTGCTGATTATATGCAAAGGGCTAGCATTCTCATTGCTCTTTTTTCAGATTTAATCCTTATTTTAATAAAGTTTTCAAGCAAAAAGTAAAAAATAAATAAAGTTCAGAATGATACTGTTTGAATCCAACTCCCATTGTAATGGAAAGCCAAGCAGTCACTGCACAAAGGCAAATGTTATGAGGGAGGAAGGAACTTCAATAACATCAATATAAAGCCAGAATGAAGTCCAGGGCCTGGCACTCGGGGGCTGGGGCATCCCACAGGCCCCATGGCCACTCACCACAGAACCCCAGTGGGCCAGTCACTGTGCCCTGGTGAGGGACCCACAGTTTCCTCACCTAAAAAAGGGCTAATTAACAACACTGGCCTCCCTCTTCCTGACAAAGATAGAATCAAATGATACAAAGTATGCAAGTAATAAAGAGATACACACATTGTTCTCATTGTTCTCTTTGGAACTTTCCAATCTTACCAAAGAATTACTATTAATTTATCTCTCGGAGGTCTTCCTCAGTCCATTTGAGATGGGACGATTGAGGAAAGGAAAAGATTGATTGTACTTTTAACTATCTCCACAAAGGAAAGCTAAAAATTTTGCAAAGTGCTGATTTTGTGTTTTCCAGAAACAGAACAGGAAGAGAGGGGTAAGAAGCAACAAAGTCAAAAGGAAGAACAATGGAAGAGGAAATAGTTCATACAAAGCAGACAGTGAGAAAGCCAAAAGAACTTCTAATTGACAGCTCTCTTCATCTCTAGGCTTATCCTACTTGATCAAGTAAGGGCCTATTTAAAAAGAAAAAAAGTACATTCAGACAGCAATATCATATGCTAGGCCAGGTAATAGGCAGCTTTGTAGACACTGGGAGTCGGCGACTAGCAGGCAGATTAGAATTTCCCCTTTCCTTTTCCCTTCGTTAAGGTCTAATTTGTGATATTTTTAGTCTCTCTCCCCTGAGGTGTTTATTTTAGAACTATACAAAGAAGGAAATTAAACATTCAAAAGCTAACATATGTGACCAGCTCAAAAAATTATCAGGCTGAACCTAGATTCCTATGAACCTTAGTAACAACAAAGACAAATTTTCTTCTGTAGACAATCACCAGCGTAAGGCTTCTGAGCTGAGAAAACAGATATCTTTGATTAGGCCAAACTCTGAAAATCAATTACTTATTAAAAGTAATCGATAAAAGCTCCCTCACTACTTCCACATCAGTGCGCATGGTGAGGGGAATGTACTTTTATCACATCCTGGCCAGGTATCAAAATCTTTCCTACGAAATCATTGTTTTGTTTTTTTATGATTGAAATATGTTGAATGAGAAAATAAGAAAGTAATGTATGCCATTACTTTAACACTAGTATTATTATAGATAAAGAAAAAACACAGCTAAATCAGTTACATTATAGTTTCTCCCTTGCATACTTAACTGCATACATGTATAAATCATGTTTAGATCTCCACATATGTATTTTTTCCACCATGTTTATTAAAATGGAAGAAAAATGGATCTCCAAAGGCAACTGTGTGAAGGAATGCCTGTGCCCCTGACTTAAGCATTTAATTAAGCAGAGCAGCATTCACTTATGTCAAGGTTGCCTAAATACTGACATTTAAGCTAGTTAATTCTTTGTTGTGGAGGCTGTCCTGTGCATTGCAGGATATTTAGTAGCAACCCTGGTCTAGCATCCCACTAAACGCCAATAGCACCCCACAGGCATGACAATTAAAAATGTCTCCAAACATCGCCAAATGTCCACATGGGCAAAACTGCCCCAGCTGAGCAGCATTAATTTACAGACATGGGTTCAAGTCTCAATTAAGTTTCTCAAAATACTAACATTTAAAAAAGGTATTTGTGTACCTGCACAAGCATATTGTTTCTACTTCCCAATCTAGTTCTAATAATGAATAAGATTCAAAATGAACGAGAAGCCATATGTACGAATGTGCAGTGTGTTGAAAACACATTTTCTTACTTAGACATGGAACCCTCATCAACCGAAGGCATTCGTGAAAGGAAAACCTAATTCTTACAGAAGACGGAATCAGCCATGCCCACTGGGATGGCTGAGGGATGATGAAGTGCTTGGCACAATCGAGTTAAGAAGCAACAAATTCAATGCTAGACACCTAATCTATAGGTGATCAATCAACTGAGCTTTCGTTCTACCCAGCAAAGCTTCAAAATGAAAGTCACAACAGCACGGTATCTGACACCCTCATCTTTATTTTAAAGATGATAATGCCACTGTTTCTTCATAGTCACCACTGGGTCTTGTCTACTAAACCATGTAAAATAGACCTAGTAAGAAAACTATGAAAAGGGAACTGAAGCAAGACAGATGGCTTAATTTAAGGGAAGAGAACCTTCTAAATCCAGGTTAGGAAGGTCTAAGAAGACAATAACAATAGTACATAAAGGAAAAGGAGTGCAGTAACAAAGACAGATGGGAACCAGACACTCTTTAAGATAAACGGTGTTCAGGGCGGGGGAGATGGCATGAGGGGAGTCACACACAAATGTGAAAAGTGAAAGGACAGCCAGAAGAATAGAAAGAAAGAAGGGAAATGGCTGGAAAGGAAAAAAATCTGTTTTTATAACCATCTTTCTAGATTCTGCTACCAAGTTTGTTTGTTTTTTTTAAGTCATTTAATGAAAATCCACTCTTCACCTTTATTAAATTTCCCAAAAACTGTCTCTAAAATAACTCAGTGAATCCCTTGTTATTTAAAAATATTCAAGCAGCTTGTGGTTATTATGTCAATGTCTCCAAGCTGGCTTCCATCATGCAGAACAGTAAAAAAATAAAAATAAAAAAAGAAGAGAGAAGAGGACTGTTTTATTACTAATGCAGCCCCTCAACCCTCCTCCCCCAACCCAGACACACACAAACTGGGATACAAGCTTTTTAAGTGATTGTCCTTAAAATGAAGACAGCTGACAAGAGGGAAAGCATGAAAGAGACAGCAACTGCTCTTCTCTCTGGTAGTCAGGCTCATAAGTGACATAATTAAAATATTTGTTGACTTGCAGACATCCTTAAATACTCAGCCAAAATTCTTAAGATATTAAATGGAGACACAACCTTTAAGGAAAATCGAAGGAGGCATTGATGGACTTTGTCCTCTAAAATGCGCATGCACATCTTTTTAGCCATCCCCCTGTGATCGTGCCACCATCTAACTTACTTTTCACTTCCTGGCTGTCCCCACCATTGCTGGGAAATTAAGCATGTTTAAGTAAACAAATCTTTGCCACTACACATCCTGGAACCTGCTACGTACAGATGTGGCCACATGAGAGGCAGCGTGATTGCAAATCTAAACCTGTGAGTTCAAAGAAACTGCCCAAGTTGCAGCCCCTCTGAAACTTGGAATATGCAGGAGTTTCTCCCAACAGAGATGCCAGACTCAGTCTATCTCGGTCCCTTCTGCTCTAGAGAGAACTGCTCAATCCTCTGATGGCCGCAATGGCCACCCCCAACATAAAAGAGTAGGTTCAAGAGGCTGGCACAGACAACTCGCTTGGAACAGCAGCCAGTGTCAGAGTTCCCATCAGGACCTGCAGCAGCAGTCTCCCCAGAATTCACATTTGGACTTGACCTGGCCTCTCTCACAACCTCAGAAGCAGATTCCAAAGCCACCTTGGAATTCTTCAAGACCTTCCCAGATGTCATAAAAGCATAAAAGAAAAGGATTTGGTATGTCCAGCTACAAGGTTTTCATCAAGATCTACTTGCCTGTCTTCACTTCAACAATAGCAACTCGTTAAAGAAAAACAGCAGCAGCAAAAATGGCCTTCTGCAAGCTATTCCAACAGCAGAGGTCCGGGGCCACTTGGAAGAGTGAGAAGACACATATTCCTGTTTCCTCAGCCCCCAATGTGGAGGAGACAAGGGTGGGGACCCCCCACACAGCTGCTGATGAAGAGGCACATCAACACAGGCATCTATGATGGCACCTGCATGGCCGGTTGAGCTAATACACTGTGACTGCAACAGAAAATACTCCCTTTCTCCCAGTGGCACTGCAGTTCCCTCCAGCAGTGGTTCTCCCCAGGGGATGCTGGTGCTTCCTGCCGAGCTGGAGACTTGGGCAGGTGGAGGACCACCAGCCTACGGAACACAGCAACGGGGTTGGGTGAGAGGAGCAGCCAGGCCAATGGTGTCCACTGACGACGGTCCAAGCCTTCCCCTCCTCCAAGGTATCAGTTACTCATTATGTCCTTCCAAAGTCCAGGGCCTTCCCCAGCCACTTGGCTGATAAGGGCTTCCCAGAATGAACCTGTATCCAAGCTCCACTCTTTATCAATGATTTTCCACCAATGCTTCTCAAATCTTACACTGTAATAAAAGTTTATGGTTCTGTCCTATGTATTTTCAGATGCATCTTAATGAAGGGATGGCAGCCAGCTTGGTCAGAGTCTAGCTGTGGAACCTAAGACATGGCAGCCCTTTCCTTAGCCATGAAGGTACAAACAGAAAGTACCACACACTCTTTTAGCGAGCACCCAACGAGTTATTACATGTAAATAAAGTGCTTAGAACACTGATTACAGTGTGTGTGTGTGTGTGTGTGTGTGTGTCCATGTGTGAGGGAAGAAGCTAATGTTCACTTTAAAAATATATGATTTTAGATTGTACTTAACATGTATCAGAAATATGCTGAATACTACAGATGACTGGATAAAGAAAATAGACTACTATTCAGCCATAAAAAAGAATGAAATCGTATCTTTTGCAGCAACACAGACAGAACTGGAGGCCATTATCCAGATGGAACCAGAGACTTGAAGGGCGATGGGATGGGAAGAGATTACTCAATGGATACAATGTATGTTATTTGAGTGACAGATACAATAAAAGCCCTGACTTTACCACTAGGCAATCTATGTCACAAAATAACACTTGTACCCCATATTCAGTTTTAACTGAATTTGATTTTAGTGCCCTGAAACATCATGCACTGAGTGCATGAAGTAGGACATTATTCCTTATATTTAAAAAGGTTACACCTTTCCCAATAAAGCACAATAATAATTACCATTATAATTATCGTACATTGTTTCCACTTTGTCTCTTTAGCTATCTCAATTTTGGAAAACAGACAGCAAATGCAGCTTAAATCATGAAAAGTGTATAGACCCACACTCTGCAACAAGGCTGTTGCCACATGTGGCTACCAGCCACTCAAAATGCAGTGAGAGGGAGCCAAGAGGTGCAGTAAATGTATACACTGTATGCTGTATTTCAAAGTCCTCACACAAATAAAAGAATGTGAATTATCTTATTAATTACAATTTATACCGATTGCATATAGGAAGAGTTTATATATATTGGGCAAAATAAAATATATGATGAAAATTAGTAACACTTATTTCGTTTTACATTTTTAATGTGGCTACCAGAACATTATGACTACATCTGGGGCTAGCATTTGGAGGGTTCACATTATATTTCAAGGGGTCAGCACTGCTTGACAACCCATCAGTTCAAATGACATTTGCAGGAAGACAGTCCACATTAAAACATACATACCCACCATTTTCTGTACTTAAGTCTCTCCTCCTCCTCCCATGACAGAGAGCCAGGCCCATGCTCAGTTCTATGCAAAGCTGTAGTGGGGTGGGTAGCCCTGCCATTATTGCACAGGAGAACCCTTCACCAGCCGCAATGGAGAGAAGTCTTTAAAAACAAAGTGATTATAAACTTGGTTTTGTTATCACAATTAGCAAACTGTCAGTGGGTAGCCACAGATGACTTGTAGCTCAGCATGTGTGTATGTGGAGAAAGGGGATATTTAGATGCTGGAAGAAACAGAGAAGAAGCCCAGTCGTGCATGCCCAGCCCACCTGCCGTGCTGGGGACTTGAGACACTGACCTGAGGGCGATAGAGAGCCACGTGTGCAGGTCGTGGCCAGACCTGTGAGGGTGCAGCCACCCTGGGACAGATGGGCAGGAATGGTTTTGATGTCCAAGGGAAAGAGAAAAAGGACGGCAGGGCTGAGATGTTAGATCTTTTGGAAGTAGAATCAACAGCACTTGATAACTAGTTGAGAGGTGAGGGAGAATTCAAGGATGACCCAGTGATTCGGTGATGGGGAAAATAACTGAGAAGGCAGGCAGGTTGGAGGAGATGCTACAAATGATTTGGGATGGTGGAAATGACTAGTAAGAACTTGGATAATTCGAATGAATGAATGAATGAATGAACGAACTAAGGAACAAAGCATGAATGAACACACAGATCTGGCGCTAGAGGGAGGTCAGTCATGCAGGCGCTGCCCCTGCCTTACATCTGAACAAGGCAAACTGGCCCAGGTCAGAAACATTCCAGTTGTGCCTGGGGTGTACCTCACCACTGTCATGCACACTCTGCTAAGGGATGTTTGCTCATGTGGCAAAGACCGCACAATCACAGAGACGGCAGGCTCAGAGGGGACAGCCTCTCCACCCTGGCTGCCACTGGTCCCACCGCTTGCTTTGCTCTCTTTGTCCAGGGCTCAGAAAAGACTTTCCTTCACATGTCACTGATATTTTATCATGGTCTCAACCAAAGACAAACCAACCCCCAAATAAGTGTCTCCCTACCTATGTAGAAGAGAAGCTTCCATAAATGAAGTCGAATCAAGATTCTTCTCTCTCTTCACTCTCCTTAAAACTTTTCCTGCCTTTGGAAGGCCAGCACCTTGTTCCCCGCTACGGGGTGCTACAACCAAGAGGTAAAGAGCTGACATTCCCTCCTTACCTGTGACTACTTTAACCATCCCCTGGGAGGTGTCCCCAGATAAACACAGACCCCAGATCAGGATGACAGGAGCTCCAGGTCTTCCTGAAAGCACCAGCCCTGTTGTAGACCCTAGAGAGATAACTGTCACCCCTAAATTCATATGCTGAAGCCCTAACCCCTAAGTGACTACATTAGGAGACAGGACACTTTGGGAGGTAATTAAGGTTAAAAAAAAGGTCATAAGGGTGGGGCCCTGACCCAACAGGACGGATGTCCGTATAAGAGGAAGAGACACCATCAGACCCCTCTCTCCCCGAGTGTTCACAGAAGGAAGGCTACATGAGGACACAAGAAGGCGAGCCAGGAAGAGATCCTCATCAGAAACCAGCCCAACTGGCCTCGGGATGATGGACTTCCAGCCTCCAGAACTGTGAAAATAAATATGTGCAGCTTTAGCCACCCATTATGTTGTTGTGTGTCTATTTTGTTTGTTTATTTTTGAGACAGGGTCTCACATTGTCACCCAGGCTGGAGTACAGTGGTGCAATCTCAGCTCACTGTAACTTCTGCCTCCTGGGTTCAAGCAATTCTTGTGCCTCAGCCTCCTGCGTAGCTGGGATTACAGGTGTGCACCACCGTGTCTGGCTCTTTTTTTTTTTTTTTTTCTATTTTCTTGTATTTTTAGGAGGGACAGGGTTTCACCATGTTGGCCAGGCTGGTCTTGAACTCCTGATCTCAAATGATCCACCCACCTTGGCCTTCTGAAGTGCTGGGATTATAGGCATGAGCCACTACACCTGGTCTCTATGTTTTATTCTTACAGCACCTGGAGCTGACAAATACATGCACTAAAGAAGAATAAGCTCTCTCAACTTGAGGAGGCTTTCCAGGGTAACCTCAGCCTGTAACCTGGATGTGAGGACAAGAGAGACTGACATTGCTCCTGCCGGCGTCCCCTCACACTGCTCAACCTCACAGTCAACTCACACCCAGAATCTGCTCCACCAATATCTGCACACAGCTGTGACACGGCAAAGGCAGACACCCAAGGACACTGTGTTCTGAAAACTGCCTCAAAAAAAAAAAAAAAACAACTCTATCAGCAATGCGTTGGTGTTTCCTCATGTGCTGCTTGCAGGACTTACCCCTAAATTCAAGCTCTGTCATTCCCAGTCTCCTATCTAGAAACAAGGGCCAGAACCAAGGGTGCCATGTTATTTTGACTATTAAGTATGATGGTGTATGTGCAGGGGACTTTGCAATCGATGAATGAGCGTGCATGCACTAGTACATGTCATTCTTCTCTCATAATGGCGTTTTAGGTCTTCACCAACAAACAGGCAGCATAAACACCCCGCCTTCCAAAATGTCTCAAAAGAAGAAACTGCAATACTTAAATTCAGAGTGCATTTGAAGCTTCTTTTCTTAAAAACATTACAAACACAATAGTAGAAAGAAGAGGTGACACAAATAACCAGGCCAGGATCACAAACACTCTGCCCAGTGTTTCAAATTCAGGTTGATATGAACAGACTAATGTACAAAAGTAAACCATTCAGCCAGCCCACCGGGTAATGCAGTTGGGCATGTGTTTGGCTTTTTTTGTTGTTTTTGCTTTTAAATGTACTTTCAGGATTACAAATGATTCACTTGACAGAAAATTTACCAAATAAAGAGGGCAACAGACCAAATTCTCCCATTGCCTGGACATCCTGAGGTCAAAGCCTTCCACAACAGACAGAGAGAGGTTCTAAGTAGATTTACAAGAATGCCAGAGGTCTCAACACTCACATCTCAGTGGGAGGCTAGAGCCCCAACACTGACAGGCTAGTAACTCAATATTCACATACATATTCAATAAGTATTTGCTGCACACCCATTGTGTATAAGTGCAAGACCAGTCTACCCCCAAGGGGTTCAGAATCTATTAAAGAAAAGATGAATGCAAAAAAAAAAAAAAACAAAAACAAAAAAACACCATAGGGCAGGACATAGTGGCTCAAGCCTATAATCCCAGTATTTTGGAGGTCAAGGCAGGAGGATCACTTGAGCCCAGGAGTTTGAGACCAGCCTTCTGTAGAGACCCTGTCTATACAAAACAAAGATAAAAAAATTCACTGGGCATGGTGGTACATACCTGTAGTTCTAGCTACTTGGAAGCCCAGGTGGGAAGACTGCTTGGACCAAGAAGTTCAAGGATGCAGTGAGCTGTGATTGTGCCACTGCACTCCAGCCTGGGTGACAGAGTGAGACCCTATCTTAAAAAAATTAAACAATTTTTAAAAAAATGTAGGAAAGAAGGTCATAGACGACAAATCAGGGACACAAAGAATGTGCAGTGGCAGTTCAAAGATGAAGTCATCCCTGTAGTTGAGAGTTGATAAGATGTGGGGAAGAAAAGAAAGAAGAGATGACCCTTGGGAAGAATAAGAACTCAGGACACTGAGGGGGCTGAGCCAAGGTGGAACACAGAGGCTGGTCAGGGACAGTGATGCTCTGTGATATTACTGTGACACTGCTACCTCAATCAAAATAACTTTCATTTCCACAGTTTCAGGGACTGAGACTGTTGATGTAGGAATGTAGGAATGTATGTGCCATGCACGTGTGTGCAGCTGTGTGTCACTGGGCAGAGGTATTACGTGCTAATGTTCATTTACCTTCAGAAATAAACATACTTTGGGATATGTTCAAAGGAAAATGCAGGAAAAGAAAGAAAGAGTCTAAATTTTTTAATTGTTCTCCTATATGGCCTAAAAAAAGTGCAAAACTAGTTTGCTTTCGCTGCATACTCTTATAACCTGTTAAAAGGCTGTCATGACCTTCTTCTGAGTTGCTTTAACTCACGGATGGAACACCACACATGAAATCATGTTTAAGCATAGGCCCTTTGAAACGTGCCGTGAAGTATTTCCATCACCCACTTTAGGAAAGAGAAACCATTTGGAAGTGCCACTCGCAATCCCTCAGGATGGGAAAACTAATTTCCTAAGCCTCTGGAGTGAGTTGTGGGGAGTTTCCAGTTCATTTGTGAGAAAAGTTAGCTTACTTTGTTTTCCCAAACATCGCTCATCATCCTCCCCTGCAGTTCCAGCAAGCAGTTTTGAACTCTTCAGTCATTAAGCCTCATTTTTAATGTCAGAAAATCATTTCCACAAGCCCTGTATCCCCCAGTGCACACAGCAAGCCAGTCTGAGCAGTTAGGAAAGTGGGTGTCCCATAGAGCAACACAGCCTGGCCTAGCCAGGGCAAATTAAGCTAGTGCAAGTGATCAAGTAAAGGAATCCAGTGCATTCTGTGCCATTCAGGGAGTCTTAGAGTATTTTAAAAGGTTATCCAGTCTGTGCGCAGGCAAGGAAGACTTCCGGTGTATTTAATTTGGATGATAGTGCATTTCTCAAATATAGTACTGTGTACATAAGTTCTGCTGTGTTTTGGAAAAGCTAAATAACCCAAAATGTAAATAACAGCGCCTGGGTAAATACAGCAGGGTCAAACAGAGCAGGGATGAAGAAGATTTAAGGATGTAGTGTGTCCTAAGCAAAACACAAAGCCTGAAAACTGAGCACAGCTACCTGAAAGGGACCTTCAGCAAGTCCCACTGTTAATAGGGTCAATTTCTCCGCAAGTGGACAGAGGGGTTTATGCAGAAACCAACTCTCCCTGATGGTAATTTGTGACCCAGTTTCATCCAGTGTTTCATGATCAATCCCCCTGAATGTTTATGAAGCAAGAAAGAAGCTCGGAATCCATGCAAGGCCTCTGGGACAGGAAGTGGGCCAGGTACCTCCACAGCTTCCCATGGCTAAAGTTCTCAATTTCAGCCTCAAGTAGCCACCAAAAGAACGCTAAGATTCTGCCACCGACTCCCATCAAAACTACATCTAACCAACCTCCAGGGCAGAAAATACTGAGGTAGGATTTTTCCCTTGTGGTCACTTTTTCACAAGGAGGGTTAACACTTGCTTCGCAGGAAATCCCTGTTCCAAACATCAAAAAACCTACATGTGTAGCCCAATCTCCAGATGAAATGCATTTCTTTTCCATGTGTCCGGTGACGGCCGTTCTCTTTACAGAAACCTCACACTGGCTTGAATCCTGTTACTAATTCACCTGTTTATCTATGAACGCTTGGAAAGTGAATTGAGGGAGTGTTCACAAGCACAGTTCGTACTGTTAAGTTAAAGCAGCCCAGGTTAATTTCATTTTCACTGACTTTTCAGACTCGATAACTACATCCAAAACAGAAGCATGAAACACGCCCTGAATCACTTTCATTCCTACACAAAATCCCTTCCGAGAAGCAGGGACTGGGCCTGGGGCCTGGAAGGGACTCCCCTACCTGTGGGTCCCCAGCAAGCCACGCCCGCCGGCCTCTGGCTAGCTTCTTTCTGGGTCGAAGGAGGGAGCTGGCCCGTGCGATATTTTAAGCCCCTCCTGCCCACACTAGGGCCTGCTCATCCCATTATGCAGATGCAAACTTGGCAGAAGCAACCTTAAACCGGTTGGTAAAATAAAGCCAAATAAAGGGGACTCTGCCAACCTGAATTGTCTGAAGTGGCCAAGGCCAACTCCACACACGCTCGGCTTTGTCCCTGAAGCTGTTACAATATTAGTTTAAGTCAGGTGCCTGGGGTCCACCAGCCAATGACCCCTAGCATCCAGCGCAGACCTTCACAGAGATCCTTATTGTCTACAAGTTAAAGTGTGTGGCAAATTAAACCCCTCTACACAATGCCAACCAAACTGCGCTCGTAAGGGAGTTACCGTAGTCCATGCTTTAAAACTCACACATCAAACGTTTCCAGAACCACTCGGTGGTTAAATCGCCCTGAAAGAAACCGAGAGGCCAAGCGACTGTGAGAAACTTTGGTTCAGGTGGCTGCAAGAGTCCTGTAAATCTGGGGCAGGGCGCAGAGCCTGAAGCCGGGCACAAAAGCTCCCTTCGCCGACGCGAGGACCTCCTTTATGCGATGTGACAGCAGCTTTGTGCGCGATCATAAATAGTTGTAATAAACACAGTTAAGTTCTCCCGGCCGATCGCGGCCTCCCCCGTCCCTGCGCCGGGGCCCTGCGACCCGCGGCTATTCTTCCCCAGCACACGCGCCCTGGCGACCCTGGCCACTGCACAGTCCTACGCTAGCCCCAAGCTCTGTGCCGGCCGCCAGCCCGCAGGCCAGGCGCTGCCTGCACACCCGGGGGTCTCCAGACCCCGGGCCCCGCCGCCGGGCCCCCTGCCCTGATACCCGCCTGCGCCCTTGGCGGGCGTCCCCGCCCCTGCGCCGGCCCCCGATGGCGGGGGGTGGGGACGGGAAGGCGGGCAGGAAGGTGCCGAGCCGGGAGGTGCGGGGCAGCCCGCGATCGGGGGCGCCCAGGCCGCGGCGGGGCCGAGATCACCGGTGGGGCGCAGAGGGGACCCGCTCTCCCAACCCCTTCGCGGGCGTGCCCCGGCCGGCGAGCCCCGCCAAGCTCCCAACTCCGCCCAATGGCCCCAAGTTTGCGGCCCCCGCCCCGCTCCCGCCCGGCCGCGCTTACCTCGCCGTGGGCCGCCCGCGGAGCCGGAGGGCAGCGGCGCGGGTCCCGGGGCGGCGGCCGCGCTGCGCCCGCTCAGGCGCCGCTCTTTGTCTGCGCCGCTCCCTCCTCCCGCTGCCGGGCGGACGCTGCCGGCCCGGGCGGACCCCGCCGGCCCGGGCGCCGCGAGCCTCCCCGCCACCGAGCCCTCCCCTCCGCCTGCCGCCCGCTCGGCCGCGCGGCTCCGGCCTGACTATCCCAGCGGCGGCGGCGGCGGCAGCGGCGGCGGCGACCCTCCCCCGGCGCTCAGCGCCCGCCTCCTCCGCGCTCTTCCTCCTCCTCCCGCGCTCCTCCCCGGCCGCGCCGTGACGCCGCCCAGGGGCCGGCCAAGGCCCGGGCGCGCGGGGCGGGAACCCGAGACCCACCTGGGGCGTCCCCCGGCGCCGCCAGGCTCCGCGTCTGGGTCCCGGTACCCGCGCCGGGATAGCGCAGGGCCAGGGGACGCTCCGCTCTGCAGGCGCAGCGCCGGCCAGGCGTCCGGTGCAGGAAAGGGTCCCCACGCCCGAAATTGCGCGCGGGCGGTGGGTGGGGAGGAGAGTGAAAACCCAAGCGGTAACTTCTAGCCTCGGATGACTGCCGGGTGGGCTTTGCGTGCTCTTTTCTGTTTGTTTGATGCTCTTATCACGAAGCTCTAGTTGCTGGGCAGCCGCCCCCGTCCCGGAAGCATTCCCACGGCACTCAGCGAAGCAGGCCTGTTGTCCATCAGAAAAGTGACTTGTATAAAAATGTCACTTCCTCCCTATAATTGCTTGTGGGCATTTTTATTTATTTGCCTTGCGTCTATTTACTTTCCCAACCAGACACGTTTTTAGTCCATCACTCCGTCCGAGGCACTTCCTAAAAGAAGGAGAGGAAACTCGACCTCTGTGGCCTCGCAGGCATCCAGGCCAGCCCCAGCCAGTGGAATCCTGGTTGCACACCCGTGGGGCAGAACTCGAAGAGGAGCTGCCGGAATGGGCCCCTAGAAGGAGTGTTGCTAATGGTGGGACTGTTCAGCCCACCCAGCCTGTAGTTGTGGCTAACCTGTAAACAAACTTGGAAGATTAAAACCCAAGAGCAAGGGGAAAAACACAAGCTTCCCTTTCACAGGCACGTTCATCCGGATGTCTTTTCTTCTCCCCATATGGTTTCCCAAAGGAAATTCTAATGTTCAAATAATTCTGATTTCCTGGCGGGATAGCCTGCATCCATGTTAATAAGATTCTTTCTTAGGCTCCTGGTCTCTGCTTACTATTAAGGCAATAATAACTTACCCAAGGTTATAAGGCAGTATTATTTGATTCACTCATCTCCTGCCTCTTCCAGAAAGGAAGTACCCTAGGATAGGTAACTAGAGTCAGTGTAGCTTTGCAGTCAGACAGGTGAGTGACTATTGACTTCCTGAACTGTGTAATTTCGCACAGGTGGGCCTTAGCCTTTCTAAAATCTGTCAAATGGGGAGTTTTTTTGTTTTTGTTTTTTTGTGTGTGACAGTCTTGCTCCGTTGCCAGGCTGGAGTGCAGTGGCGCGATCTCGGCTCACTGTAACCTCTGCCTGCCCGGTTCAAGTGATTCTGCCTCAGCCTCCGGAGTAGCTGGGACTACAGGTGCCCGATACCACGCCCAGCTAACTAACTTGTATTTTTAGTAGAGACGGGGTTTCACCATGTTGGCCAGGATGGCCTCGATCTCTTAACCTCGTGATCTGCACGCCTCGGCCTCCCAAAATGTTGGAATTACAGGCGTGAGCCACCGCTCCCGGCCGGAGATAATATTTACCTACCTCCTGTGTGAAGTACCCTGGCAGTAGGTAACCCTCAATAGCTCAGTAAGTGGAAGGAGGCACAGGACACTGAGCAGGGATCACATACAAGCTCAGGGAATCGGAACAGCCTTTTTTTCCTTTGTTTTGACCTTGTGAAAGAAGCTACTTCAGTTCATCCTTTTGGACAAGGCTTGTGTTAATAATACCTAGTTTACAATAAGGAGAGAAGAATTCTAGTCTGCCCAATTTTAAATTAGTTTTCTCAAAATAAGTATAACAATATTGACCCAGTTTTTAGCTTGTTTGCTTTGTAAACTTTCAATGAATCATGGTTCTTGCATGCCTCTTCCTTCTCTGACTTTTTAGAAAGTCACCGATGTCATTCTCGATCTAAATCCAGATATTGATATCTCTTTATCAATATCTATGCAGTTTTCTAAAGTATGTGGCATTTCTGCTATTTCCTTAAACACCACCATCTCTTCTTTCATCAAACACAGCCAGTTCTGATTCCCTCACCTTTCTGACCTGCCCAGCTCTGCCTCCTCTAGAGTTTGTCTTCCCACCTTTTAAAAGTTATATCCCCAAGGCAGTTAGTGGCCCTTTGTTTTTATTCTGATATACACCTTTTTATTTAAGAGAGAGTTGGCTATTTCTTTGTATGCTCCCTGTCTAACCTTACATTGGTTAACTCCCAACCCTGTAGCCATAGAGAGCTCCCCAGCGAATCTGCAGAGCTCCCCAGCGAATCTGCACTTCCTACCCGTGATCCAGCATCTCTTCTGGGTCACCATGTTCAGAATGAAACTCATCTCCTTCCCAGACCAGCTCCTCCTCTCACGGTTTCAGGCCTGGCCAAGAGTCTACCAGGCATCTCAGCTCCTGGGAGAGACCTCATTGTCATCTTGGCTTTTCCTTCCCTGTCTCCAAGTTCTCCCCAAGAAAAGCCAGGAGAGGACGGAATGACACCAAGACCCCTTGCAGTCTATCCCCATGGTTGAGTCCTGGTGATTCTTAAACATCTTTTTTACTACACCTCCCTTTCCATTTCCATCACTGGCATCCTAACTTATACATCATTCCTAGCAAGACTTGTAATGTACCTTGATTGAATTCTTGACGTATATCATCTCTAAACCACACACAATAGTATTATCCCTATTTTACAGGTGAAATCACTTCAATAGTGGATCAAAGAACTGGGATCAGAACTGCACATCTCTGACTCCAAAACTCTTGTTCATTTCCCCACACCTACTGCCTTCCAACTGGTCTCCGATTACTTCTTCTATCCCTCAGATTTATACTGGACATCAACATCATCCTAACCTTCCTACAAATTGCTTCCATTTTTCCCTGGTTGTGCTCAAGAACTTTCCATGGCTCCCCATTGCTCACCACGGTCTCCTCAAAAGTCATCTGATGACAGAAGACTGAGCATTTTCCCCCAGGGAGGCTAGGGGATTTAGCCCTGAGAGGCCTGTGTTAGTTTCCTGGAGTTTCCTTAACAAGTGACCGCAAACTAGGTGATGAAACAGAGGCTGTTTTCTCAAAGTTCTAGAAGTCTGAAATCAAGACACCAAGCTCTCTCCAAAGTCTGTAGAGGACACTCCTTCCGTGCTTCTTCCAGCTTCTGGTGGCTGCAGGTGTTCCTGGGCTTGTGACAGTATGACTCCCATCTCTGCCTCTATCTTCACGGAGCCGCACAGCCTAGTTCCCTGTGTCCTCTCCCTTCTCTCTGTTTATAAAGACAAGTTATCATTGAATTTAGGGCTCACCCTAATCCAGCATGATGTCATCTTAACATTCTTATCTTACAACATCTGCAAAGATCTTTTTTCCAAATAAGGTCACATCCTCAGCTTCCGAGTGAGCATATCTTTTGGGGCCAACATCCAACCCACTGCAGGATGGGGGAGACATTTCTTTGAAGCTTATGTTTTATCTGAAAATGTATACGTTTTCCTGCATTCTACTCCGTTAATGTGTCCACATCTGTTTTACTGGCTTCAATCACAAAGTATTGAAAGCATAAAAAAACTAGAGTGGAAGGAGGTACAGTACACTTTTGCCTAAAATAACATCAGCATTGTACCTTATGATCTCTTTTCCAAAGGCCTCTCAACCTTATCCCTATCATACAATCTCGTTACCTCTGTCCAGTATAAGCTGTTTGCTTCAGTCACTCAGCTCTGCGCACAGTGCCACACTGAGTCACACTAGTTTCAGCCTTCTGTGGTGTGAAGGCGGCTGGGAATTCCCTGTCCCGCTCCTTCTCTTTCAGAGCTCCATTCAAGGCCGTCTCTAACCCCTCTTTGGACTCATGGGAAACATAGAGCAAGGTTGAGGGTGCTGCCAAGTCAGACTTCAGAGGTGCAAAGCCTACCTTTGAGCCTGTGCCTTGGAGTCATTTCACCTCTCTGAGCCTCAGATAGTAGTAGTACTCTTGCAAAGCGTTGTGTGAATTAAAGGAGATAATGCAAACATGTCTCAACTGTGTGTTTAGCACATGGTAAACACTCATGTCTGCTTCCTTGTGACCTTCTCTCTTAACCTTCAATTCAATTAAGCATAACTGGCATAGTTCTATTTGTAAGGCATTATAAGATCCGGTTCAGGATTCATTCATTTGGATGATGTAGGAAGAGCGGATGTAAGGTTGCATCATTCAGAGAATTGATAACGCAAACTGGAGTAGAGTGAATGGATGGAAAAATAGTTTAGGAGAAATGGAGAGGAAAGACCCAAAAGGAAGGATGAAACCAGCATACGAATAGCTGTAATATGAAACTAAATATGAACAGTACCAAAGAAAATATGTCTAGAGAATCAGAAAAGGCTTTAGGCTTTATGAAAGCTGGTGACATTGGCAATGACCTTGAGAGAGGATGTGGTGGGAAGCTGCCTTTAATTCAGCTGCCCCACGTCTAGCCCCTTCCATGTTTTAGAGAGGCCTGTCTGAACCCTGGAGGGAAGCAGAGTGGTCACCTCGGTCCCTCCATTCCCAGAAGCCCGGTGAGAGTGAATGGCCTGTGATTGGCCAGTGGAGCCCTCCCACTCAAGACGGAAACTGGAGAGGGTGTAAGGACAAGGGAGGGTGAGATTCAATTTGCCATTGCTGAAATAGTCCCAGCACGTCCCTCCCCCAGGAATTAGCCAGCTCCATTCTCACCCCTTCTGCTCTCCAGCTCCCCTGTGAGCTACTTGATATTCTTCTGGTAAATTCTCCTGTTCTGCTTAAGGTACCCAGAGGCACTTTCTCTTTTTGCAGCCCAAACCCCTGA
Organism: Cheracebus regulus; assembly: GCA_963574635.1. Classification (NCBI taxonomy): domain Eukaryota; kingdom Metazoa; phylum Chordata; class Mammalia; order Primates; family Pitheciidae; genus Cheracebus; species Cheracebus regulus. The sequence goes on along the minus strand of CAUYQU010058622.1, from coordinate 21,781 downwards.
ATAATGTAAATCGTTGGATTTTGAAAGGTGGAGATAGACAGGGAGAAAATTCCCAGTGGCGGGAGCTCAGAACCCTGAAGCAGAGAGGGGAACATGGGAGGACCCCATAGGAACAGGGAATGGCCCACTTGCCTAAATGGAGCAGAGGCTGCAGAGAGCAGACCACGAGGCCAAGAAGGAAAGCAGTTAAGTGTGGACATCATCTGGGCTCAACCCAGGAAGATTCATTTGGTGCATGCACAGTAGGACAGCTGGAGTCAGGAAGAGCAGACAAAAGTTTGCATTTTCAAGAGAGGTAATAACCCCAACTGGGGTGGAATGCATGGATAGGAAAGTGTTTTAGGAGAAATGGAAGGGGAGGCTCAAAATGAATTGGCAGCTGCTTGGATGTGGAGGACCAAAGAGAAAGAGAATGGGGCCCAAATGTAACCTGAGGCTTTGGATGTGGGGGGCTGCAAAGATAACGGTGCCGAGATCAGAAATAGAAAAGTGGGGAGGACTGGCTTGTGAGGGATGAACAATTTTGCTTTTGTATGTTCATTAAATGTAATGAATACTTATTGCCAGCTTACTACATGGAGGGGGCACTGCAGGAGGTACGCAAATGAACAAGCCACAGTTCCTGCCCTCAAGTGCCTCTGTGCTAGAAAACTTGCTATTACTGCTATAAATAACCTGCTGGAGTAACAAGCCTATTGCTCTTTAACTGCGTCATCCATCTCAGTGTCGATATGAATGCCCTGAGGGCAAGAGCCAAGCCTGGTTTTCCTGTACAGCCCCGACCTTTCTCCTGCCTACCCAGTACAGAGAAGACACTTTGCAAATCTTTCACGATGGATGGAAATTCCACACTTACGAGTGTGTCAAAAGGGAGAGCGAGCATTAGTGAAGAGACTTAAAAAGAGGCCATTAGGAACTCACTCTGAGAATCTCAAAACAGATACTGGTGGACTTACAGAGTTTTGGATTTCATTTCACCTACATGACCACATGGAGAAGGAACAAGTCTTAAGACAGCACAGTGATTTCATACCCAAACTACAAAGTACCTTCCCACTACCTCTTCAGACCCAAGTGGGGGCAGCTTGGAAACCCATAAAACCCATCTCTCAGTGACTGACTGGCAAGATTAACTTTTTACAAACCACCACTACAAAGAGATAAATTTCATACGCACACAGCCAAAAAGTAGGGTGTCCTCTATGGATGATCAATACAATTCTCCTGCTTCTAAGAATTGTGATCTGGACTTCAGGAAGTAACTGTGCTCTAATTGTGTAAATAAAGGAAAAACAGATGAAGTAACACAATAAAGTTGAACGTAAGTTAGGATACCAAAAAAACAAAGAAACATAAGTGCACTTAAACACTGGCCTATTTTTCAGTATGAGTTTTGTCAAACACTTCCTATGGTGACCGACATTATACATCATAACTTTAAATTTTAACAGCTGCTTGATCTGAAAAATAAAAATGATCAAACTTTACATTGTTTTTGATTGTTAGCAGCAGGGCAGAGATAGTTTCAGATAGGAACAATTTTAAGAGAGCTCTGTAACTTTACGAAACCTAAGATTTTACGCAAATTTTCATTTTGAAATCCGCCTTTAGGTGAACATCGTGGATGAGCCATTTCTGTTAGCTACAATAACCCTCAGTTAATCAGAACGCCTCAGGAAGGAGCTGTTTTACTAAATTAAATTTTCATGTTGGTTAAGGATTAACCAGAAATTCCTTTCAGCTGGAACATAAGTTGAAATTTAAAAATATGTACACATATTGTAGGCAGATAGCTCACCTTGGAAAGCCCAGTGCCGTAAATGAAATGAGTCCCGTTTTGATGCTGGATGCCTCATGTCTCCGAGTCATCGTTCTGAACGTGCATCCTCATTTTATAGTGCTAAGTGCGTAGAAGATTGGGTGAAAGAATCTGCACTAAGTCAGAGCCATGTGTTCAAATTACTTTTTAAAAAGTTAATAAAATTTACTTGTTTTCCTGCATTTGCTACTTTTTTCCGAAAGTGAAGTGCTGAGTAGATAATCATTGAGAGAGGGCTCCTGTTACCTACAGCCTAGTCATTCAGTGTTTACATGCATGTTTTAAAAGGGAAGACTTCTAGCCGGGCTCGGTGGCTCATGCCCGTAATCCCATTTGAGAAGGTCAAGATGAGCAGATCGCTTGAGGTCAGGGGTCTGAGACCAGTCTGGCCAACGTGGTGAAGACCCATCTGTGCTAAAAATATAAAAATTAGCCGGGCATGTTGGCACATGCCTGTAATCCCAGCTACCAGGGAGGCTGAGGCAAGAGAATCACTTGAACCCAGGAGGCAGCAGAGGTTTCAGTGAGCCGAGGTCCTGCCACTGCATTCCAGCCTGGGTGACAGAGTGAGACTTTGTCTCAAAAATAAAATAAAACTAAAAGGAAAGACTTCTAAAATATAAAGCAATTCTCAACTAGAGTACTGGTAAGTGGGATATTGCTTTTTTAAAATCACCGTCTTCACTAGAGAACAAATAAGTTAATAGGAAGGTATGCTTTAGAGACACTGTAACAAAATCTCTTTTTTAGTCTACAGTTCACTAGACAGCTTTCTTCTGTGAATTCGATGTAAATCCAATGGAGAGTAGACTGCATTGAGGAACAGTCCTGTGTAGCTTCCTGCCTGAGGTCCGCGTTGCCTTCCCTTCCACCCTTGATGCAGTAAGCTCTCTTTTCTTGGAGTTCCTCTCATTCTCCGAACCTCTGCTGGGCCACATAGACAAAAATGCCTTGTTTTCTAGTAATTTATGTCCATATGATATTTTAAGATGACAAGTTGATTCAGGGCAGAATCATTTTATTTTTAAATTTTTATTATTATTATTTTCTGGAGACAGAGTTTCATTGTGTTGCCCAGGCTGGAGTGCAGTGATGCGATCTTGGCTCACTGCAACCTCTGCTTCCCGGGTTCAAGCAATTCTCCTGCCTCAGCCTCCTGAGTAGCTGGGATTACAGGTGCATGCCACTAAGCCTGGCTAATTTTTGTATTTTTGGTAGAGATGGGTTTCACCATGTTGGCTAGGCTGGTCTTAAACTCCTAACATCAAGTGATCTGCTTGCCTCAACCTCCCAAAGTGCTAGGATTATAGGCATGAACCACCAAAATTATTTCTTTGAATTCTCCAGAGTATCTCATTGAAGCTTCATATGAAGTTGACAGTTAATGATGTTTTTTGAAGGAAAGTGTGAGATAAAAAATACACTATTTAGAAATATTATTTTTTAAATGCAAATGTGTTTAGCTACGTACCATTGTAAGTTTTTATTATTAACACAATGGTTGTTAATAGCTATCATTCATTGCATTCTTACCGCTGGCCAAGCACGATATCTAATCCTGACAACCCCTGTGAGGGAGGCATGAGGCCCCCACTTTATAAGGAAACTGAGGTTGAAAAGCTTTAAAAACATGTCTGAGGTCACAAAGCAAACAAATGGTTGTGATTTCTTTCTTATGATGTCTTCTACAAATGTCTAATACTGATTTACAAAGTTTCTGAGAAGTGCAACCAAGATCTATAAATTGTGCTTATTTTAATGTCCTATTAAATCACTTTCATGTTGAGAATTCTTAACGGAGTTACTATTTCACTTTGTTATTTTTACTCTAATTTTATTAGACACTTCCTATGTCTGCACTGGGCGGGGGGCCTTAGGGTGTAGGGAGGTGTGAGAGAGGACTGGCATCTTTGCCTTCAGGAATTCAGACTGGAGCAGTCGCTCCTCCACAAGGCCGGCATCGGAGCCACACTGGATGGGGTGTTGTTTCCCGTTACTGCTGTGGCAATTCACCACACATTCAGGGCCTTAAACATCACAGAGTTATGATCCTTCAGTTCTGTGAGTCAGAAACCCAACGCAGCTCTGTCTGGGCTAAAATTAAGATGACAGTGGGCTGCATTACCTGTGGGAGCCTCTAGGGGACCATTCGTTTCCTTGCCTTTTCCAGCCTCTGGGGACCACACATGCACTCCTTCCCAATGGCCTTTTCCTCCACCTTCAAAGCTAGCAGTGATGCATCTTTTCTGACCCTGCTTTCATTTCTGAGTGTCTCTCGCTGCATCCCAGAAAGGTCACCCTCCCCTCAGGACTTGTGATGTCAGAGGGCTCGCCTGGACAATCCAGAGCTGTCTTTCCACCTCACGGTTCATAGCCTTCCTCACCTCTGCAAAGTCTTACTGCCATGGAAGGGAACAGTCACAGGCTGCAGGGTTGTGAGCAGAGGCATCTTCGGGGCGTCATGATTCTGGAGCATCATTTATGGAAGAGACTTTAAATCCCGTAGGGGCGTTATGGAGGGCATGGGCAGAACCAGAATGCCACTGAGAAGGTGAGAAGGAAGGGGGGATATTCCAGCCTCTGGAACCACTGGAAGAGAGAACTTGAGGAGGAAGTGAACCTGCTGTATATAAGAGAATGAGGACACGTCACTCCTCCTGTGAGTGCTTTCTGGAGCCCTTGGCCCAGATGACCATTGTGGGTTAGAGGAGGTGGGGCATTTATTCTGGCCGCCTCCATTTATGAGACACATACCCCACCTGATATGACTTGGCTGTGTGTCTCCACCCAAATCTCATCTCTAATTGTAATCCCCATGTGTTGGAGGAGGAACCAGGTGGGAGGTTATTGGATCATGGGGGCGGTTCTCCCCACGCTGTTCTCATGATAGTGAGTTCTCACGAGATCTGATGGTTTAAAAGTGTGTGGCAGTTTCCCTCTCTCTCCTGCTGCCATATGAGACGCGCCTTGCTTCCGCTTTGCCTTCTGCCATGATGGTAAATTTCCTGAGGCCTCCCTAGCCTTGTGGGACTATGAGTCAATTAAACTTCTTTTCTTTATAAATTACCCAGTCTCAGGTAGTTTTTTATGGCAGTGTGAAAACAAACTAACATATCACCTAAGAGGCAAGAGGAGTAGTTTAGGGAGGCTGATGGTTTCTTGAATAAGGAAGTAAGGCATTACGAAGATATTTTGGATCCAACCACAAAATTACAGGAAACACAGGGGACAGAGAACATATCCAGCTATGCTGGGAATGCAATCAGCAAAATCCAGACTGTGGGTATTCTGAAGGACAAAAGATCTGGCTTCTTCCACCAATATTGCTAAGAAAAATGAACAAAGGTGGACATTGAACCTATAGGTTAAGAGACCTAAAATACATTTTAATAACCAAAAGAAAATGAGCCACAGAGATGAGGGGCGCATGCTTGTATGCCAAAGCAGAAAGGAAAGAGAGAATCCTTGAAGGGGAAGAGATGGAGTTTTGGAGGGGCTATGGTTATAAGGCTGTTTGCTTTACAATGGTTCAATCGGTCATATATTTGCTTTCTGTGGTTTTCTGTAGGTGTGTTACATTTATCAATACAAACATGACATGCTGATGATATATTTGGGGAGATTGTCAGGTGGGGGTATGCAAGCTGATATGGAGACAGACAGAAGCTGTGAATGTCACAGCATGGGCCGGATGGGATCAGTGGTCACACTAGAAACAAACAGAAAGAGAGGGATGTGTGTGGTCCAGACGAGGTAACACTGGACAGGACAAAGTTGCTGGCTACATATTGGGGTCAAGAGAGGAATGTGTATTCTGTAGTTCTACTTAATCCAGAAGAACCATCAAAAGAAACAGAGCCTGCCCTAAGCTCATGAGGGATCTGGAACCCTTGCTTTGCCTAGAGTCCCAATCTGTCTCCTTAGAGGACCATTGGCAGCTTCAACAAATGTCCTGACCTCTGGACATAAAAACCCAAGACAAGGGCGTGTATGTGAGTAGTTCATTTGGGGATTAATGCCAAGAGAGGAGTAGGAGAGCCAAGGTGGGAAGGGTGAAACATGAAAGGATAAAAAGCTAGAATTATAAGAATATTTCCTCCCAGACACTGGCCCCACAATTTTCTCACTGACTCCATAGCCATGCCTTGAGATAAAAGTTTTCCTATTTTTTCCTGGATTTTTTTTTGAGTTGTTCTCATTGGGGGATTGGTCCAGAAACAATCTGGGCATCCATCTGGATGTTAAGAGAAATTGCATCTTTGTCGAAACGGTCCCCATGACTCTCAAGTTTCCAGGCTTACCTTCTGAAACTGCTCCGAATTACTAAAGAAAAGAGTATTGAATGGCTGAAAGGGGGGATTCTCTAACTTCTGTGGGAGGCTGCCTTGGGGTTACTTATTTGAGATGCTCATACCATGTTTGAGGGGCCTGTGAGGCTGATGCTAACAGTGAGTCATTCTAGAAGTCAGCAACCAGTTGGAGCCCCCATGTCATCTGGAGCCCTATGGTACTGCCCAGATCCCCTACCCTACCAGGCCCTCAGACCTCACCGCAACCCCTTCTCAATCTATCTGGTCTCACCTATGGCTGAGCCCACTTTTGTAACTTCTCTTCCAAGCTAACCTTGAATATCATTTAACCCATTTATGCTGGAGGTTGCAAATTTTTTGTGTGTGAAAAATCAGACCTTGGCAATGACCCTGAGCAGTAGGATATAAGTAACTACTACAAGCTTAGGGTTCCAATAATGGAACACTAGGCATAGATGGGTTAATCCTGATTTCCATAATATACACACATTCCTAGTGTGGTTTACCTTAGGCCTCAGAACTACTAAATTTCTATGTTATTCAAAGATTGGTTCCAAGATAAAGTGAAAACCAGCAGGTCTCACTTCAAGAAATTACTTCTCCTATCCAGTCAGTATAAGCAGAGAGGGGAAATGTGTTGCTATTGAAGAAATTAGTCTAAAACCTGTGCTAATCTGATAAACACCAACATAATTTAAAAGTAGATATGATTGTTAAATGCAGATTATTGTAGCAGATGCCATCAGTGCTTGCCCGACAGTCTCCCGAGGGGTCACCAGCAGCTTTGTTGGACAGGGCCCCCACTTCCTTACACACTGATGGCTTCCTCTCTCAAGCGCTGGGTTGCTCTCGCTGGAGGCTTTCTCTGGCCATAGGTGTGTGCTTGGCCCTTAGGTAGGAACAGGGCGGCAGTACCAGGGAGCAACCCTTCCTCAACACCCCAATGTATATCTGCTCATAAGGGCCCAGCTTTATCTCCTCTTGGTGGGACAATGCTGTGGTGTATTCTATACAGTCTCCCAGAAACTCCCCAACGAGACTGTCCCAGCTGTCCAAAGCTGAGACCCGCTGGTGACCTTCCTTCCTTCCCCATTTCACATCTCATGCACTCCATGTGCCTCCTGGGACACCTACTGTATTAGCCTGCTTAGGCTGCCATAACGAAGACCCACAGACCAAGGGGTTAAATGACAGACATTTATTGTCTCATGGTTCTGAGGGCTGGAAGTCCAAGATCAAGGTGATGATAGGTTTGGTTTTCCCAGGCCTCTTTACTTGGCTTGCAGATGGCCAACTTCTTGCCATGTCCTCACACAGTCTTTCTTCTGTGCGTGCACATCCCTGGTGTCTCTTCTTCTTGTAATGATATCAGTCCTATTCTATTAGGGGCCTGCACCTTTATGGCTTCGTGTAACTTTGTTTACTTCTTTAAAGGCTCTATCTCTAAATACACTCACGTTGAGGGTCAGAGCTCTGACATCTGAATGGGAGAGGGGGCATAATTTAGGCCATAACACCAGCCAAATGAATTACTTATGCCCAAATCCTTATTTCAGGGTTGGAACCCAAATTAAGACAGCATATATCCAAAATTGCTATCAAGAACACATGCGCATGCGCACACACATGCACGCGCTCGCGCACACGTGCGCACACACACACACACACACACACACACACACACACACACACACACCTGGTTTGACAAAGCAGGGATTCTTCACAGCAGAAAATGCCACCAAGCATACCAAAACAGATTCTCCACAGCCTTGTATTACACCACCCAAGGATAAAAATGAGAGGTGGAAGGGCAGGATTTTTTTCTTAAAAGAATGCACATATGGACTCAAGGGTTTTGCTTTCTGTGAACCCAGTTTTTTTCTGCTCCCCCATTACCATTGTTTTACACAAAGGCATTTGGGTGCACGGCTAATCTTGACTGATGGAAGGAAATTCAGGAGACAGATTACCCAGGAGAGTTTGTCTCCGGGCCTTGCATAATGTTTTCTTGGCACGTCTCTAAAGCAGTTTGGGGGAACATCTTTCAGGCTTCTCCCTCATGACTTCAGATTGTCACCCATCCTCACAGGAGAGTCAGTTGGTGGGTCTTGGAACCAGTGCACTCTCCCAACCTGGAGTCTGAACAAAGCTCACATTTTGCACATGCATACATTACTATTTTTCAAATATAAGCAATGCTATGGTGATGAATAAAACACAAACTCCTTTTGCAGTGTTACTGAATTCATTGTAGCTTTTAGCCAACTGCTTTTTAATCAAAGGAGATTTCAACTGCATATAACCACGAACACATGGAGATCTTCAAAAAAATATGTTTCTGTAAAAGAGATTCTCCTCTTCAAAATGTTGGAGTCATTGTTCTCATCTGTAACATAGAAACACTTCTCACTCAGCAAAGTCTCCTCGGACAGGACCTAAGAACAGAATCTATAATCTGCTTCCTGTCCACGGCCCCCTCAACCCTAGAATAGTTTCCTTAACCGGAATTGCCCATGCCATCAGTTCTTTTGTTCTAGCTATTCTTGTACGCTACTTCCTCTTTTCTGTCTTACTCTCTTCTCCTGCCTATATGTCTCATTCCAGTCAGGTGGGTTTTCCTTTCTCACCTTGATCAACACTTTCTGTATTCTTTGCTCCCTTCTTGTAATTCCATTTCACTAGAAAACCATCTTGATTCCATCCACATGTGTCACTATCAGGTTTGAAGACCTTCATCTAAATGCAGAGATGAAGAATTAGATTAGGAAAGATTCACTCGAATGTTTATTAAGTCTTAAGGAGAGGCCGTGCCTATTGGAGCAGGTATAGCTGGTGCCCAGCCATATCCCCTTGGAATGTACCATTCCCTGCACACAGATCTAACTGCCAGCTGCCCACAAATGCAACACGTCACCTTCAGGCTCTCTCTGAACAATCTGTTCTACCCAAGTGCAGGGAAGGGCAGAAGTGCTAGGACATTTACACTTCCTGGAGTTGCCTCAACCAATGACTGATGGGAACTAGCTGATAAATAACCTGGCTCCTCCCTTTTTCATAACTCTGGGATGCCTACACTATACTAGGTCCCGGAGCTCCCCAGTAGGTTAAGCCCCAGGTAGCCACAGTAATAACTTCCTTCATAACAAACTTTATATTGTCTTCCTTCCCAAATGACTTTCTTGTACTCCAGTCCTTGTCTCAAAGATTGTATATAAAGGAACCTATATTAAGATGCCCTGGAAAGTCATTTACCCTTGCACTCTTTAAATAGTCTATTTCTAGATTAAAGAAGAGGACATTTTGGCTGTTACCTTCTTACTTCTTGGGTTTACAATTCCATTACCTGGATTCGACATTCAAATAGCTGTAACCTGGACAAGGCACTTAACTTCTTTGTACCTCAGTTTCCTTATTGTAAAATAAGGGCTTATACCAAAACAGTGATTTTCAAAATGTGAGATCCTCCTGAAGTATTTGGAGGATTCTCCAGACAAGAGTGAAATCTGAAAATAAAAAGGCACTTATAGAATCACACAAATTAACTTGTGAAATTGCAGGTGAAAGGGAGAATCCACCATTGGGTATTGAGAAACAGTTCTCTGTGGGTGTCTCACATTTCTGTACATCTTGCATACAGAGGCACAGGCAACCCTTGTTTCAGATTATCTTTTTGAAGACATTGTATAGCAAAGAGACTTGGAGAATAGAGGTCGTGTCTCCCAACAGGGTAAAGATAGGTTTGTTTGCTTTCTGGTCTAACAAAGATAATTTTTCTGTCCAGTGCAATGGTTGAGCAAGTTTGTTTGTTTGTAGCTGATAATAAGATACTGAAGTTCCCTGAGCTCTGGGTTCCTCAGCAGTGATGTAAACACACTGTGTGTCCGGTATCTCTCTGGGTGTCTCCATATTATTCCCATGGGACTTAGGAGGCATGGGAAGCCAAAGTGGACATGAAGCTAGTGCTACTTGCTGTGCTGTGAGTACTAAAGCTCTTTGTCTCTGACCCAGGAATCTCGTGTCTTCTGTGCAGCATTCACAAAACCATGGCAAGCTAAATGTTTAGCTTACAAGTCAGGTAAAATCTCAGACCCTTCACAGTACTTAATGTTCAGAAAATATCCCTGAATCCTGTGTCATTGGAATCACCAATAAAATGTGGGCCGAGAGGAGGTTTACACATCACAATAATCACCATTGTCCACTAACATAGTCTAAAATAGAATCTAAGAGTGCAGATCTAAGGCTCTTAAATAATGCACTCAGAGACTGAGATTAGTAAAATCTTTACATTTCAAATAGGCAAGTATGTGGATGTTGCTAATTTTCCCATTCTGATTATATTTGTATATATTCTTGCAGGCAAGAAAGGGATATTTATCACTTTATAAAACACCACAGATCTATTAAGAGAACATTTTAACTGCTTAGAACTCCAATAACACCAGAAACAACTTTATAAAAATGCAGCAATGTCTCTATAATGGGTGACAGCAGTGATAGAAAAACAATTCACATAAAAATTATTGCCAGTGTGTGTGCAGGCAGTGTATTTGCATAATAAGCACTGCCTGTTACAAAGAAGGCAACTTTGCTTTTTAAGTGTTTGATAATGTCATACGAATTGGCAACTCTATTAAAGGATTGTCTTCACATTGCAAACTTTTCAGTTATTTACAATGATAAATGGGGTGAATTCCAGAATTTACTGTTCATATTGAAGTTCACTGGTTACACAGCAGCAAGGCATCAGTGTGACTACTTCAAATGAGACAGAAAATTACTATTTTGTAATAGAAGCATCTTTAGCTAAAGCTCTCAAATATAGCATGACTGCATTCCTTTGCATATCTTGGTGATATTTTTAAAGAACTAAATTCGGCAATGTAAGGCCCTATGTCACCAGGCCTAAAATTACAGCTAAAGTATCAGCAGTGAACGTGAAGGCTAAAGTTTGGACTCAACATGCAAAACAAAGCAAATTAGTCTATTTAGAAAGCTCAGATTATTATCTACGAAGAACTGTGTATAACTCCATCTGATTTTTGAAAAATTAATATTTGTAAAATATTTTATATGTCAAAAGATGTATTTGAAGACTGTCTTTTGTCCAGCAATCATTAAAGCAAGTATTTTACTTCAGACTTAACAAGTATTAAGAAATAATAAAGTTTATTTGGTATTGTTAGATTCAATTTGTCTATTCCTGTATCAAGTTTCTGAATTCATTTAATTGACAGATATCCTAGATTGCAAGATAAGCTGTTTTTAAAATTTTTACTATTTGAAATTACTTGTCTTGGTGAATCACAATCATTTCCATACTGTGCAACCACATTGAAGAGGGCATAAGACTGTACCTGATGTCTGTTAAGCCCCAGTCTCTAAATGATGTATTCATATTACTGTTCTCAATTAATTGCTTTATGAGTAAATGTTATGAATTTCAAGGTATGGAATACATTTATGCTAATAAAATACATTTTATGTTTTGCTTATTAAAATTCTGCTGAAAGTTTTGTTTCTGTAAAAAGCTTCTGTAGATAAAATATATTTTGAAAATCCCTGGACTAATTGATTTTTAAGATTCTTTCATTTTTTGAAGACTTGACTCCTCTAATTTGAACTTGAAACAAAATTCTATATTTTCCAAAAGACTGAAATATTATCTAAATTAGACATATATCCCCAAGACACACACACACACACACACACACGCACGTGCGCGTGTACACACACACACGCACATGCACACACACACCCACTCCTGTTCCTGTCTTGTAGTCCAGCTTTACCTTCTCTGATGCCATCCAGGTGCTGTCCATCATCACTGTCTGACTCAGATGTGCCAGCTTCTCGGCTCGTCCAGTTCGTGATTCCTCACTTTCCTTTCCTCAAGCTAGTTGCTGTGGGTCTAGTTCACTGCTCATCTATACTTTTGCTGAAGGATGAATGGGGAAATTTATGCATAACAACAACAAAAATGGAAAGCAGGCTGGGCACGGTGGCTCATGCCTATAATCCCAGCATGTTGGAAAGCCGAGAACAGGCTGATCACTTGAGGTCAGCAGTTCAAGACCAGTCTGGCCAACATGGTGAGAGGCCTCCGTCTCTACTAAAAATATAGAAATTAGCCGTGTGTGGTGGCAGGTGCCTGTAATCCCAGCTACTCTCGAGGCTGATGCATGAGAATTGCTTGAACCCAGGAGGCAGAGGTTGCAGTGAGCTGAGATGGTGCCATTGCTCTCCAACCTGGGCAACAGAGCAAGACTTCATCTCAAAAAAAAAAAAAAAAAAAAGGAAAGCAGCTAAAGAAGCTAATTTTGTTGTCTGTTAACCCTAACAAAAAGCTTTTAATGGAGCAAACCTTTAGAATTTTGACTGGGACAATGTATTAGTCTTCCCTGTTGTAAAATGAAAATATCTGCAAGATGAAAAGATTCAGGAGAAACCTTGTATCACACAGTTGAAATACCCTGTGTTCCCGATCATAGCTTTGTGTCCCCAGGGTATATATTAGCCATCTCTTGCTATATAACAAATTACTTTAAAAATATTAGTGTTTAAAGTGATACGCATGTAGTATCTCACAGTTTGCATGGGTCAGAATTCCTGGTACAGCCTAGCTGGGTGCCTCTGAGTCAAGAGCTCCATGTGGTTACTGTCCTGCTGTTGGCCATAGCTGTGGTCTCACCTGAAGGCTCTATGGAAAGAAGAGGACCTGCTTTCAAGCTCACATAGCTGACTGCTAGCAAGATTCACTTCCACACAGGCTGTTGTGCTGGGGGCCTTAGTTCCTCACTGGCTGTTGGTTGGAGGCCTCCCTCAGCTCCTTTCCCTGTGGCTCTCTCCACAGGCCAGCTCACAACATGGCATGGTCATGGCAGCTCAGAATGACCAAGGGTAGCTCAGAATGTCCAGGCTGTCCAAGGCAGATGTCATAGATGTTTTGTACCCTGTGAAAATGACATTCTGCCACTTTTTTCATAGTCTATGTGTGATATGGTTTGGCTCTGTGCCCCCACCCAAATCTCATCTTGAATTGTAATACCCACATATCAAGGGAGGGGCCTGTAATCTTCATATAGCAAAGGAGAGAGGTGATCAGATCATGGGAGTGGTTTCCCTCATGCTGTTCTCATGAGAGTGAGTGAGTTCTCACGAGATCTGATGGTTTTATAACTGTTGGGAAATTTCTCCTTCGTTTCTCTCTTCTGCTGCCTTGTGAAGAAGGTGCTTGTTTCCTGTTTGCCTTCAGCCAAGATTATAAGTTTCCTGATGCCTCCCCAACCATGTGGAACTGTGAGTCAATTAAATCTCTTTCCTCTGTAAATTACCCAGTCTTGTATATTTCTTTATAGCAGTGTGAAAACAGACTAATACAATGTGTTAGAAGCAAGTCTTGAGGTCCAACCCACACTCATGAAGAGTGGATTACACAAGGGCATTCAGCCCAGGTGATGTGGATCTTTGGAGGTCATCTCAGAGACCAGCTACCATGAGATGTTATGAAGAAATCTTATGCCTCTCCCTCAGTCCCTGTTAGCCCAGTCAGTCCACTTCCTACCTCTAAGTAACCTGAATACGCCCTCAATCACACAATAGGCCTAGATGACTGGCATCAGTCTGTTCCTGAAATGAGAAGGAAGGACAGCTCCCTTATGCTGATTCTGCCAGCATTTTGTAGCCATCCAAGTCAATGAGGAGGATGGTAGTGGCAGTGATGAAGGGTCCAGCAATCTTGTCATCAGGCACCTGCAAGTCTTACCGTGTGTCCCACAAGAACTGGAAATGGAGAGCCAAACTCTGCTCGGTGGAAATTGCAAGGCATGCCATGAAAGGCCCAGAGCACCTCTCTTCCTCTCTAATCATGCCTCGTCGCTACCTGTCAGATTGTTACTAGGCCTCACTGCATATCCAATGACGTTTTAAGGTTAAAAGAATTCTTTCCCAAAATGAGGGTTGACATGCAGCAGGTATCCTGCAGCGAAGCCTTTGCAGCCGTGATTAGCTGCCTCAGTGGTTTCTAGAGCTTGCTAATTGGTGTGCACCCAGATTTCAGTCCTGTGCTTGCTTCAGCTGCTACTGAAAGCAGCAGCTGACAGTGCCCGGATCTCTGCATGGCCCAGGTTCAGCAGCAGCTGCAAGAAACACCACCTGGGTAAAGCTGCCTCACCTGTCAGCTGCCGCTGCTAATAAAATAGCATCTGCATGATGGGGTTAAATAAAGGACTGGATATATGTGTGAAAATGCATGTTTACATGAAAAGACTGCTACGATAAATTAACTCATGTGCTGAAATGAAGAGTAGACAAGAGATGATAGTTTCCATTTGGGAACAAGAGGCAAGACGAAATGTCACTCCTGTTAAGTCTGGAAATGAAGAGTAAGGAAAGGCTTTGCTCCTCCTTGATTAGCATTATAACACAATGCAGATGTGTGGTCCCAGGCTTACTCCAAGTGAAGACCTCTCTTTCTCAAAGTTACATCAGGGTTGCAGTGTTACTAGACTTAATGAAACCTAACTGCCGGAGCTTTCAGAATTCTGTGGGAATGCTGCTGGCTGCAGTGGCAGTAGCAATTTGATCCCTTGAGATTCGCGCTGCCAAGCCTCCCCTCAGCACAGATCACAGGGAGTGGAAAGACGTAGGCCAAGAACTAGTTTAAGGCTCGGTACATTAACTAAAGACATGCAACTAGTTTCAGCCCCAATATGTAAACTTTTATTACTTTAAACCTAAGACTAAAAATTGGGGTAAGTTAACGGGTCCTTCTTGTTCATCTTAAACACTCTTTTAAAGTCTTTAGAAACCATTCTTGACCAAGAATGAGATAAATTCTGAAATATGGTAATTAGCTGCTTATAACACCATTGTCAGTGTATCCTCCAACAAATCCTCCATATGAAGCAACAAGATTGCTAAAATTCTTCCTCAAGTAGCTCTTCAAACACACATTAATTTTTTAAAATTTCAATAGGTTTTTGGAGAATACGTGATGTTTGGTTGCATGCATAGGTTCTTTAGTGTTGATTTCTGAGATTTTGGTGCACCCATCACCCGGGCAGTGTACACTGTACCCAATTTGTAGTCTTTTATCCCTCACCCCCTTCCAACCCTTTCCCCTGCGTCCTCCAAGTCCATTGTATCATTCTTACACCTTTGCGTCCTCATAGCTTAGCTCCCACTTATAAGTAAGAACATACATTGTTTGGTTTTCCATTCCTGGGTTACTCACTTAGAATAATGGTCTCCAGTCCCATCCAGGTTGCTGCCAATGCCATTATTTCATTCTTGCTTATGTCTGAGTAGTATTCTATGGTACATACATACACCACATTTGCTTTATCCACTCATCGTTTGACAGGCATTTGGGCCGTTCCATATTTTTGCAATTGCAAATTGTGCTGCTGTAAACATGCAAATACAGGAATGACTTTTGACTTCTCAATTTTGTCGATGTCTAGGAGATACTCGGCTCTCCTCTTCCCTTGTCATAAGCTCCAGGAGTTTATCATTCTACTTTGAAGTCTGGCTGACAAAGCTCAAGGAAAAAGGTTAGGAAGAAAACTCAAGAGAGACTGAAAGGGCAGAAGCATGTGAGAGTGAGTGACAGGGAGCAGAAGGCAGACAGAGAGTCTGGATGGGCTGCTCTTTTTATGTCTCACACGATTCCTAAGCATCTCCACTTCCTATTTTCAAATTAAAAAATATTTATGACAACAAATCTTTCTATTTAATACAACTGTATTCTTTTTTAAGTAAATGTAACATAACCAACTTCAAATTTTCAGTACTGACAAAATAGAGATGAACTTGTCGTTTTGGGGGCTTTTTTGGTAACTGAAATAGTATTTAGGGTGCAGTCCAGGATATATTTATATTTACTGTACTCTTTCCTACTGAATGTCCTGTGCTCAGTATTACTGAAGTTTGTCTTTTATGGAAATCTTTTTTGTTTTGTTTTGTTTTGTTTTGTTTTGTTTCTGAGACTGAGTCTCACTGTCACCCAGGCTGGACTGCAATGGTGCAATCTCAGCTCATGCCTCCTGGGATCAAGCAATTCTTGTGCCTCAGCCTCCTGAGTAGCTGGGATTACAGGCACCCTCCACCATGCCCAGCTAATTTTTGTATTTTTAGTAGAGACAGGGTTTCATCATGTTGGCCAGGCTGGTCTTGAACTCCTGACCTCAAGTGATCTACCCGCCTTGGGCTCCCAAAGTATTGGAATTACAGACGTGAGTCATCACGCCCAATCTTTCATGGAAATCTTTATGCCAGAGATAAATGGATAAATAGTTTATCCTTCATGGACCTTTGCTCTAAAAGCTGCTCAGGTCAAATTAATCTGTTCTGTAGTATAAGAGGAGATGCGAATGAGCAGGTGCACACACCGATTCATGACAGGGTGAGTCTTGGGAAGCTCTAATCAAGCCTCGCCATTCCTTTCCACATTTCCATGTAGGCTCATTCTACATACAGGGCACTGGAAGGGTCATGGTCTCTGGAAGGGTGGCATAGCAGGACACTGGGCACAGTACTGAAATCTTAGGCAACTCTGGACAAACCCACTACATTTGGAAGTTTCTTTGGTGGCTTCCTGTTCCAGCAAATAGAAGGGGAACAAGAAGAGAGTGAGAAACTCTGCCATGCTTCTCCTGAATGTGCCCCAGGGAGAAGAAGACAACCCCACAGAGGCGTAAGGATTCGGGGGTCCTGAGATTCAAGAGGTCCAGAGCTCCTTTTCTTAGGTAGAGCCCCAGAAAGCAGCAAAACCCTTCATCTATGGCCAATCACCCAGAGCTTCTCACTGCCTCGGATTCTCCCTATAGCCCAAAGGAGTGCAGGAGCAGTGTGTTAGCTCACCTAGTGGAGGGCGACTGCATGGGTACTGGTAACAGATGGCCTGACCCTGCAAGACATGAAGCTCCACAGTGACCTGGATCCACAGGAAGATGGATATTCCCGCAGTGCCAGCTTCAATGGATGTCACCACCCTGAGGGCCTTGTGTGCCTTCCCCTGACCTGCACATGCGGATCAACCTCACAGAAAGTGCGTGTGTGTGTGTGTGTGTGTGTGTGTGTGCGGCTAAGGGCCCATTGAAGTCATGATGGTTAAGTGACTGTCACCTGGGGGACTGTACCCTCCAAGGATAATTAAGTTCAGTTAGAGACTAATTAAGACTCCCCTGAGTTTTGGGTTTTTATCTGCTGTTCCCACAGACTCTTACGTGAAGCTATACCAACAAGTTCCCCAACTCAATAAAATTATACAAAATGGATTCAAAAAGAACATTGTCACATTTGTTCAGAGAATGTGTATTGTGTAACATGAAATTATACGTTATTTTTTAACAGCTCTGAGGAAGAATTAACATTTCATAAATTGTACCTTTAAAACCATACAATTTGATAGTTTTGACATGTTTATACTCAAGAAACCATCATCATCATCAAGAAAAATGAACATATTATGCACAGGTCTCCCTTCTTCCACATCCACAGTGGCTGGAACATATAGAAAGGTCATGCGGTAAGCTGAGCAACAGTCCCCAAATACTAACGTCCTGGTTCCTGGAATCTGTGACTATTATCCCACATGGAGAAAGGGTCTTTGCAGATGTGATCAAGCTGAGGATCTTGAGATGGACAGATGACCCAGGCAGGCTGTAAATGCAATTCCATATGTCATTTTAAAAGGGAAGCAGAAGGAACTTGACCACAGAAAGAAGAAAAGGTCACGTGCTGATGGAGGCAGAGAGAAGCACAGTCAGAGTAAGGATGCTACACGCTAGCTTCAAAGATGAAGGAAGGGACAGGATCTAAGGAATGCAGGGGATGAAACCCTAGAGGCCGAAGGAGGCAGCAAAACCAGTGCTTCCCTAGAGCCTTTGGAGGGGACACAGCTCTGCTGACATGGTTTTAAGATCCATAAGACTTTCATCAGACTTCTGGCCTCCACATCTGTAAGAGAATAGATTTCTGTTTTTTTAAGCCACTAAACTCACAGTAATTTATTGCAGCAGCCATGGGAAGTTCATACATGTGTCTTTTGACTAGTTTGAAGTAATAATTTTACAGCAATTAGCTTGGATCTGAAGAGAGAATGGACCAAAGACATTGACTTAGGGTCCCTGGAGATGCTTAACCTTGTTGGAGGTGCAGGGGTGGTCATGGTAGGGAGTGGGGGCCCCCTCTCAGCTTCAGCCTGCTCTGATTGTTTGAGTAACCAGCGTCTCCTAATTTCCACTTTTCAAGGAATCTATCATATTAGTCTGTTTTAAAAAATTCAGTGTGTTATAAACCTCACATGAAAACTTTTGAAAATAAAGAAAGTTAATCCCAGGTCATTTCATGGTCACAACCCAACCATTACTATCTTTTTATCTTTTTGGCATGTTCTTTTTTTTTTTTTTTTAACAAGACAGAGTTTCACTCTTGTCACCCAGGCTGGAGTGCAATGACACGATCTTGTCTCACTGCAACCTCTGCCTCCTGGGTTTAAATGATTCTCCTGCCTCGGCCTCCTGAGTAGCTGGGACTACAGGCATGTGCCACTATGCTCGACTAATTGTTTTGCATTTTTAGTAGAGATGGGGTTTCCCCATTTTGGCCAAGCTGGTCTAGAACTCCTGACCTCAGGTGATCCACCCACCATGGCCTCCCAAAGTGCTGGGATTACAGGCATATTTCTTTTCAGTCATTTTTTTTTCCAAACACATATTACATTCATAGTCCATTATATGCTATGGTCTGTGTCGCCCTAAAATTCCTATGTTGAAACCTAATCTCTTTTAAAGTGATGGTGTTAGGAGCTGGGCCTTTGTGAATTGATTAGGTCATGAGGGTAGCGCCCTCTCGAATGGGATCAGTGCCCTTACAAAAGAAGCTCAGGAATACATTTCTTCCCCCTTCTGCCCTGTGAGGACACAGCAAGAAGGCATCATCTATGAGGAATGGGCCCCACCAGGCACTGAATTTGTCAGTGCCTCCAGAACTGTGAGATATAAATGTTTATTGTTTTAAGCCACGCAGTTTATGGCATTTCTGTTATAGCTGCCCCAAAGGACTAAGACATTGCACTTATCCTCCATAGAATTTCTCACCACTTGTTTCACTCAATAATATTTTCTCATGTTACATTCTAATTGTTATAATTACTGCTTGCAGTATGTAAGGTGCCACTAAGTTTCTATGCCAGAATCCAGCAGCTGGACATTTTTCTAACTTTTTCACATAACCTCTTTTGTAATCAGCTTCCTATATATATGTTTTTCCATGTTTGGGAACATTCCCTTAAACTAGGATTTTATAAGTGGGATTATTGGAACAAGGAAACGATTTTTTAAAAACCATACACATTTCCAAATTCCTTTAAAAAACACAGATGACACAGTCACAATTAATGTACAGATTTCACTACACTGTGATTAGAATTGGGAAATGCATACGTAATCTTTTTTTTGAGACAGAGTCTCGCTCTAGCACCCTTGGCTCACTGTAACCTCTGCCTCACGTGTTCAAGCGATTCTCCTGCCTCAGTCTCTTGAGTAGCTGGGACTACAGGCACCTGCCACCATGCCCAGCAAATTTTTTGCATTTTTAGTAGAGATGAGGTTTCACCATGTTAGCCAGGATGACCTTGATCTCCTGACCTTGTGATCCACCTGCCTTAGCCTCCCAAAGTGCTGGGGTTAAAGGCACGAGCCACCACGTCCGGCCTGTACACATAATCTTAATTCAATTTAAAAAATGAAGATTATTGCCACCTTGTTGTTTTTATTTGCCAAACATTGATTACAAGTGAAATCACTGAGTTTTTCCCCATATTTTGATGATTAGTTCTGTTTTCCTGTCCATGAATGATCTGCTTGTACTCTTTGGCATTTAGCTGTCAAGTTTACAATGTTCTTCTGCTCTCATATGACCTCTTTTTATTTAAGAAATATGTTGAGCAATTTTCTATCATTCACCCAGCCTACCTTTTGCTTTCTTGCCTTGGATTTTCCATAGAAAGTGCTAAATATTTGTGTGGTCAAATTTTCCTTTTATGATTTACTGTGTTACTTCTGTGCTGAGGAAACTACAGTTGACCTTGAATGACAGAGGTTTCAACTACGTGGATTCACTTATAGGTGGATTTTTTTCAACCAAACACAGATAGAAATTATATCCATGGAAAGGTGAAACCTAAGTAATGCAGAGGGAGGACTGACTCTTCCTTAAGGTAGGTTCCACGAGATCATCTGTGGGACTTGAGCGTACACTGAGCTTGTTATATTCAGGGAGGCCTGGGACCAATCCCTTCAGTATACATGGGGATGACTTTATTTTTCCCTCAGAATTTTATTTTATTTATCTTTTGAGACAGAGTTTCGCCCTTGTTGCCCAGGCTGGAGTGCAGTGGTACAATCTCCACTCACCATGCCCTCTGCCTTCTGGTTTCAAGTGATTCTCCTGCGTCAACCTCCTAAGTAACTGAGATTCCAGGTGCCTGGCACCATACCCAACTAATTATTGTATTTTTAATAGAGACAGGGTTTCACCATATTGGCCACATTGATCTCGAACTCCTGACCTCAGGTGATCCGCCTGCTTCGGCCTCCTAGCGCTGGGATTACAGGCATGGGCCACCGTACCCGGCCAAGATTTTAATAAGTATTATATTCATTTAATGTAAGGTTCTGTGTTTAGCTGCTTAAATTTTCTAAAATTTCAAATCAAACCTAAAGTAGGTGAAGACATCCTCCTTCCTCTTCCAACTGTTCCCTCGTCCCCTCCGTCACCGTCTCAAGGGACTCCACTGTGCCATATCCAGTTTTATATCTGCCCAACTTCATCCATTTATTTGAGCAGAGACAGGAACTGTTCTGCAGCAGGTAGAGGAAGAGAGGTGCTCAGGGTGACCACTCCTTTCTTTCCTGTGCTGTCTTAAAGAGCTGATCACTTTGACGGCATTAAGCTAGAAAACACCAGAACACTCTGGCACAGCCATCTATAGGCTCTGGGGCAGTGCTGGGCACCTTTCTAATTTAGGCAGCGGGAGGAGTAGGGAGTTGCAGCAACTGTGATGTGTCTAGCCTGGAAATTGTCTTCTGAGTTGCCATTGTGAAAAGTATTCAGTCCACGTGGCAGTCACCCTGCTGGCCCACAGCCCTCACGTCTGAGCTGTTTCCTCTGCTTGAAGAAGGAACACAGTCGGAAAGCCTTCCTGGGGACATTCCCAGACGTTGTCCTTCAGGGCTTTATTCTGCTGTCTCTCATTCCAGCTGCCTGAAGCTTGACGCATCCCTAAGTGAGGAGACCTGTCTACAAAGTCCTCACAAACTAGTCTTCACTGAAGAGTGTTAAAGTGAACCTGGATTCCCATTTCTCTGAGCAGTTTAATTATTATCCTGTCTTACAGCAGCAAGATGAATTGGATGATGGCTGAAAGTCTTTCTAAAGGAGCGACTCTAGGATCTGGAAAGCCATTTGTCCAGACTGGAGACAAGGATAATCTTAACAGGCTTAATATAGAGATAAGTATGCAAAGTTACATTTTTCAAAATTTTACTTAGTTTATCTCAGGTAATAGACACTTACTTTTAAAGCTCTGATAATGTACATCCAAAGAATTATAAATAGTTCTACTATAAGGACACATGCACACGAA
>CAUYQU010058620.1:0-28180 GCA_963574635.1 Cheracebus regulus | reverse complement strand
ACAAAAAACATCATGTAATGGATTACTAGCAGGAGTTTAAGACTTCCCTCTGCTACAGTCCAAATGTCCTGCCTTACAGATTAACATGATATGGATAACATCTGGTAACCCAACAAAGAACTTTGAGCAGGACAGGCTTCTAGACAAGAGATCTCACAAAGCATGTACACTCTACTTACAAGAAGACCTCAGAGATGACTCATTTCTGCCATAATTCTCAAGCTCAAGAATCTTCTTTCTTAACACAAGACAGATTTAAAGGAACAAAGAAGAAGGGGCCAGGCAGGGTGGCTCACACCTGTAATCTCAGCATTTTGGGAAGCCGAGGTGGGTGGATCACCTGAGGTCAGGAGGACTAGACCAGCCTGGACAATGTGGTGAAACCCCATCTTTATTAAAAATACAAAAATTAGGCTGGGTGCAGTAGCTCACACCTGTAATCCTAGCACTTTGGGAGGCTGAGACAGATGGATCACCTGAGGTCGAGAGTTGGAGACCAGCCTGACCAACATGGAGAAATCCCATCTCTACTAAAAATACAAAATTAGCCAGGCACGGTAGTGCACACTTGTAATCCCAGCTACTCAGGAGGGAGGCTGAGGCAGGAGAATCACTTGAACCCTGGAGGAGAAAGTTGTGGTAAGCCAAGATCGTGCCATTGCACTCCAACCTGGGCAAACAAGAGCAAAATTCCATCTCAAAAAAAAATTTAGCTCAGCATGGTGACATGCGCCTGTAGTTCCAGCTACTTGGGAGGCCAAGGCAGGGGAGCTGCTTGAACCTGGGAGGCAGAGGTTGTGGTGAACTGAGATTACACCACTGCACTCCAGCCTGGGTGATGGAGACTCCATCTCAGGGAAAAAAAATTTAAGTCTTGGAAGTTCTTAGTAGCAAACAAAACAATAAAGAAATTACAGCCCACTGCAAAGGATAGAGGTAATAAAAAAAAAAAACTGAAAAAAGTACAGTAATCCAAGCAATCAATGTTATTCTAATACTGTTGCAAAGCCAGATGAACTTTGCACTGAGTTTCTGTGACACATACTAACCCACTCCAAATATCCAGAATCCAACCGTTAACACACTTAAGAACACATGACCACCTCGAGAGTACCTGTCCACTGGAATAGCTTCTGAGTGTCCAAATGAGCAGCTGCTGCCCATTCTTACCTTCACTGGAGGGGTGGTTCCTGCAGGCTGTCTGCGGATCTGGCAGCCATTCTGGCTAGGCCTTTGTGGTCTGTTGTTCAGTTGGAGTTTCCTGACAGTGCCTCCATGATCATTTCTCACAGAATCGACCTTCTCAGCAGTTGTTTTGTTTAAAAGCTGATTAAGACACATGAAAGAGGTTAATGCTCTTATCAAAGCACATAAATATCACCTAAGAAAAGTCCCCTTCTGAGAGCAGTTTTCTAATTTATCTAAGATGATAATCTTAAATCGTGTAATTCTTCTCAATAAAACATACCACGGAGCTGCTGGCATCTGGTAGGAACTGTCCAAACTCTGACAAGAAATCTTCCTGGTTTTTAAAGAGATGAGCCACCTGGGCATACACCACCTGCTCCATCAACGCTGAAGTGTAGTTTCCTCCAGCTGCCTTGGGATTTCTCTGCTCTTTCCGAGGAATTGCAAATAAAAAGAGATCATATTAAAGGGCTACTGTTCTGAGTCATTCATCTCTGCACACTTTCTGGAATCACTGTTATCTACCTAGGCTGCATGGGCATGGTGTTTCATGCCTGTAATCCCAGCACTTTGGGAGGCCAGGGTGGGCGGATCACCTAAAGTCCGGAGTTCAAGACTAGCCTGTCCAACATGTTGGAATGCTATCTCCGTCCTAAAATACAAGAATCACTTGAACCCTGGAGGTAGAGGCTGTAGTGAGTCGCCATCGTGCCGTTTCACTCCAGCCTAGAAGAAAAGAGTGAAACTCTCAAAAAAAAAAAAAAAAAAACAAAAAACAAACAAACAAAAAAAAAACCCTGACAACATTGCAGGGCAATCAAGTCAGGCAAATAAAACTGGATTTATAGGGTGGGCACAGTGGTTCACACCTGTAATCCCATCACTTTAGGAGGCTGAGGATGAATCACAAGGTCAGGAGTTCAAGAGCAGCCTGGCCAACATAGTGAAACTCCTTCTCTACTAAAAATACAAAAAATTAGCTGGGTGTGGTGATAGGTGCCTGTAATCCCAGTTACTAGGGAGGCTGAGGAAGGAGAATCAGTTGAACCTTGGAGACAGAGGATGCAGTGAGCCAAGATCATGCCACTGCACTCCAGCCTGGGTGACAGTGCCAGGCTCTGTCTCAAAAACAAACAAATGAAAAGCCCAAAAAACTGGCTTTATAAACATGCATTATAGTTTCTGACTGGTTAATTTTCAGTACGAATAGTGGACACAATTCTGGTTACTTAAGTTGTTCTTGGACTAGATGCCCTAAGAGGGTAGCCTGGTTAAGACAGGCTGAATGGGCACTCCTCTTACCTGATATGTTTGCAAAATCTCCAGGAATGCTTTGTAGATGTCTGGTTGGCCATGGAAACTGTTCTTGATCTTATTAAAATAGTTGATGGCATGAATAAACTCCATAGGTTGACTGTTCTTCACGGATGGGGCCGTTCTCAACGAGATAGCCACTGGTGTGTGAGGCTGGACCAGTGGAGAACGTGGGGATGCATATGGTGGAAGCGGGGGAGTTTGCTGACTGGCTGGAGTGTGTGCTTGTAGTTTGGAAGGCTAAGAAGAAAAAAAGTCTTTATTCTCCTCAGGTGCATAGATGAGCTGATATAAAGTTTGAACTAAAGAGAAACAAGGTGTCAACTTATATCACTCAGGCCAGGTCATTTTAGTCCAACACGAATCATACTGGGCAGCAGTGGAAGTTGTAGAGGGTTCAAACATGCTGATACAAAGGTTTTATTTAGAAAACATGAGACTGATCTTGTATTTTCTAAATAAAAATATGAGATCAGTCTCGTATTTTCTAAATAAAACCTTAACCTTAAAAATGAAGCCATCCCTAATTATAGGGAAGCATTTTCATAAGCAATGTTTAATAGCTCAACTACAAATAGAAAAAAAAATCTCATTGTACCTAGGCTTTTGATGTCAAAAAAAAAAGGACAACACCTCAACTATTGCAATAGCTCCACATAAAAAAGTCTTCTACACCAACTCTGTCCTGTAGAACTGATGATGGAAATGTCCTTTATTTGCACTGTCTTACGTAGCCACTAGCCACATGTAGTTACTGAGCACTTGAAAGCTAGTGCAAATGAAAAACTGAATTTAATTTAAATAGTCCTATGTGGCCAGTGGCTACTGTGTCATATACGGTGTGGTTCTAGATAAAGAACACCCCATCTTCATCAGCATCATCATCACCATCATTGTTCATTACATCTTCTGCTTAGCTTGATATGATCCGGTAAGTGAAGTAACTTTCATAAAATGATAACCATGTGGGCAGTAGCACAATCTGACCACAGTAAGATGGTTTCTGTCTATGCTGTCAATTACTGTTACACAAAGTCACTACCTGTTGGGATGTTCATGGTTTTATAAGCAGAAACTGTAAAGAAAAAACCTTGAAAGTTGTTGCTGCGCTGATTTAAACAGATACCTAAGTAAGCAGTGTGTCAATGTGAACCATGTCACAGTGAAGTGACTACTGCATTTTCTCTGATGTATCTTTGTAACCTTGTGTCTCAGTATCTAAGTTTTATACAAAAGGGAAATGTCAAAGGAAAGTGCTTTCTAGGGATGCATTCACATTGATGCAATATTTTCCAAGTGCTCACCTTGCTGACTTTGGCAGGTGGGGGCTGAGGAGCTGGCTGGGCAGGAGCTGGGGCTGACTGGGCTGAAGGCTGGGAAGGATGTTGGGGTGGTGGTTGAGGCTGGGGCTGGATGCCATGGGTGGGAATCTGATGAACCTGGCCAGGAGTTGTCACATTCACCATGTCATTGGTTTGCACCTCAATTTTGTAGCCAGGGGGCAAGAAGGTGTTGAATCCCATTATCAGGTCAGGGTGGCCTTTGAATAGCTGGGACACACGACTAATGACTCCTGGAGTGTCGATGCTGATAAAAAACAAAAAGAAAAGTGATGGACTGCAAGCTTGACAAACACCCTGGTAAGAAAAAAATTTCACATTTTTTTTTTTGAGACGGAGTCTCGCTCTGTCGCATAGGCTGGAGTGCAGTGGCACGATCTTGGTTCACTGCAACCTCCACCTCCCAGGTTTAAGCAATTCTCCGCCTCAGCCTCCTGAGTAGCTGGAGTTACAGGTGTGTGTCACCATGTCCCGCTAATTTTTTTGTATTTTTAGTAGAGATGGGGTTTTACCATCTTGGCCAGGCTGGTATTGAACTCCTGATCTCTTGAGCCACCTGCCTCGGCCTCCAAAGTGCTGGGATTACAGGCGTGAGCCACCATGCCCAGTCTTTTTTTTTTTTTGAGATGGAGTCTCACCCTGTTGCCCAGGCTGGAGTGCAGTGCTATGAACTTGGCTCACTATAACTTCTGCCTCCTAGGTAGCTGAGATTACAGGCATGTGCCACCATGCCTGGCTAATTTTTGTATTTTTAGCAGAGACGGGGTTTCCACATGTTGGCCAGGCTGGTCTCAAAATCCTGACCTCAAGTGATCCGCCCACCTCAGCCTTCCAAAGTGCTGGGATTACAGGTGTGAACCACCTCACCTGGCCAAAATTTTACTTTCTACTAGGTTTTCTCTAAACAGGAAAACAGATAAACAATCTATGCATTATAAAATTAACATACAAACAACGCTGAAATTCCAAAGCCATTTTGCTTTAGACTCAAACATACTTGGCCACAATTTTTTTTTTTTTTTTTTTGAGACAGTCTTATTCTGTTGCCCAGGCTGGAGTGCAATGTTGCTATCTCAGCTCAATGCAGCCTCCACCTCCCGGCTTTAAGAAATTCTCCTGCCTCAGCCTCCTGATTAGCTGGGATTATAGTCATCCGCCACCACGCCCAGCTGATTTTTGTATTGGTCAAAATTTTGAACAGAATATACGCTCATGGTAATAATCCTACCAAGCAGACACGCAGACAATATATATAAAGCTACAAATCCCACATAAGATTCAATCTTTGATATACCAGTATACATAATTTCAGTAGGCATCTACATTGTTCAGATGAGTTACACTCTTATATCAGTGAAGCATGCCAGAATATAAGGGTATCTAAACCAATTCAAAAACCAAGTAGCCTAAATCATTACCAGTGCTACTTCCCTGATGGAGACAAAGCACTGGACAAAATTTAGTTGAGAAAAATTTACCAACAGGGACAAAAAAGTCTAGTGGCCATAATTTCCATCAATAAAGGAATGCATAAAATAAAGGCATGATTTTGAAAATTCAGCCCCAAAAAGGAGCATCCTTTATCTTTCAGTAAATAAACTATATCCTTTTCCTTTCAAAATCAACATGCCAGATACAAAGCTCGAGTACAATCACACATGTCTCTTACCTCTGCGATTTAAATTCCTTCATGATGTCAAGGAAATCGTTGTAGACCTGAGGCTGACTACCAAATTGCAGTTTCACCTGGTCAAGATAGGACAATGCGTCTTCCACCTGAAGCAGGGATAAATATCAAGGTTATAAAAAGGAAATAAGCTAACAATTATTAAAAAAAAAACAAATTATTTATGCCTAAACATGCTTAACACAGTAAATGAAATAAAAACATCTTAAACATATACTTAAAAGTTAGTATGGATGCCAATAATAAACTCAAGCTTAAAATACTCATAAAATCTGTAGCCTTGTCTTGGATAATTTTGAACAGAATGATCAGTGCAGAATAACTGATATATCATTGATTCATTACACAAGCAACTACTAAAATACAACATGCAAGGCCCAAAGAGGGTACCAAGGATTCAATGACAAATAATTTGTAGCCCCCTCGTCTAATATAGACGTTTGTTCGTATCTAGTTGGGAATCGTAACACAACGGGTAACCTGGTAATCACTCAATGCCTGGAGATGACATGGGAAGGACACATCTTCCCCACCAAAATAAGTGAGGCTTCCCTAGGAGGTAATGTGTAAACTGAGACCTAAAGATAAGTATAAGCTAGCAAAAGCGAAGACCAGTGAAGAAAATCAAAGAAAGCAGCAAAGGCAAAATCCTAGACAGGATACCATATGAGATATTTGAAATCTGAAAAGAGTTTAGTTTGGCTGGAGGAGCTGTAGTGAAGACGAGTACTGGAAGGAAAAGTAACAAGAGATGAGACAAAAAAAGTAGGATCTAGATTCTGAAAGGACTTGTAAATCTTGTGAAAAAGCCATTTACATTTTTATCATCTGCATTTTTGTGTACTCAATTTGACTTCAGTGTTGAGAAAAAAATTGGCAGAGGAGCAGAAAAGATTGAAAGAAGGTAGGAAGACCAGTTATGCTACAGGAGTAACTGGACAACTCATGTGAAAACAGTGGCTTGAATTATAGTACTGGCCCAGAACAACAGAGAAGTGCAGAGATTAAAAAGCTTTTTGGCCAGTAGAAGTAACAGGATTGGGGAACTGAATGAATAGGGGAGCTAAGGGAGAGCCAGTATTCATAAGTGATCCGCCACAGAGCAGTGTGAGGAAGAAGGGGTAAGTGACTCCTGGATTGATCAAAGCCAGCACACGCCACACCCCGCACCCAGCCCTTACATCCCACCGCATAACCGACACAGCCGAGAGAAAGCCTGAAGCGGATGCTGAAGGAGACAGAGACAAGGTGAAGAATGAACCAGAGAAGATCCGCAAGGTTGTCTGCTAGACCTGATCCTTCAAAGCCCTAGCCCAACCCTAAAAAGGCCCTACGCAAAGAGAGAAGAGGTATCCAAAGAGAAAAAAGAAAATGCTGACACTGACAGGGAGGGAAATAACCTTGCAGAAAATGGAGATCCAAAACAGACCAGGCACAGAAAGCTGAAGGTGCTGGAGACGCCGAGTGAAATGTGTGCATTTTTGGTAATTGCACTTCTGGTAGCTGGAAAGTTTGAACTATAATTATGAAGTGTGTAAATTTTGAAATACCATTGTTTAAATCAAGCTTTATAAAAATGCAGAATTTTGTTTTGCCTTTTTTAATGCTATGTTGTTAGCACACAGAACACTGCATTGGTGTTTTGGAGGGAAGGATCACAGGTCACTAATAGAATGTCTTTGAAGCTGGATTGATGTGGGGAAAACACCTTTTCCTTATAGTTTTGAGAGACTTTCTCTTGGCTTACAGAAGAGGTTCCCTAATTTTATTTATTTATTATTTTTGAGGCAGAGTTTTGCTCTTGTTGCCCAGGCTAGAGTGCAGTGGCATGATCTCGGCTAAATGTAACCTCTGCCTCCCAGGTTGAAGTGACTTTCTTGCCTCAGCCTCCCAAGCAGCTGGGATTACAGGCGCCTGTCATCACACCCAGCTAATTTTTGTATTTTCGTAGAGACAGGGTTTCACCATGTTGGCTAGGCTGGTCTCGAACTCCTGACCACAAGTGATCCATATCCACCTCCCTCAGCCTCCCAAAGTCCTGGGATTACAGGCGTGGGCCACCACCGCCTGGCCTAGATTCTCTGACTTTTGACACACATGGCCACCTTGGCACAAACACCTTGTGGGATGGAAAACCAAATTCATTTTTATGTCCTGTCTCCCTTCCCACCTTCAGCATAGACTTAACTCCCTTATGCTCAGACACCTATTGGGACCTAACCCCCAATAATTGGTTACCAGCGTGTCAGGCAATCAAACTTTCCAGTGATGCCACTGAGATGGCAGCCGTCAAAAGAGCAGTGGTTCCTTTTCTAGACTGTGGATCTTCAGATAAATCCTGCCATTTTCATTTTACTTCCTGAAAATCAGGGTCAGCTCGTGAAAAGTTGTTAAACAACATACTAAATGTGACATGTCAACCTTCACTCTAAACTTGCCCTGTTCAGAGAATCAAATGAAGACTTCATTGGGTTTTATAGCGGATTTTTGGTAGCTCACTGTTAAGGACTGTCTGTCCACGTCCTGCCTGAAATACCATGACTGTTTGTGGAAAGTACTTTAATAAAGTTTGATACAGTTTGGCTTGGGGAGAATAAAAGTGACATATCACAAAGAACAGGTTGGAAAGGCTAAGCTATGAGTCTGATTTAGGAGAGAGACACCCAAAGGAAACGCCCACTAGGTGTTTCCTATATACTCTGAGATATATACGGTTTTTTGGGTGGTTTAATTGAAGTCTAAATGTTTCAAATTATACAAAATATCAGGTTTAAGAAATTTCAGAAATACACATTTGATGTGATATAAGCCACTCTTTCTCTTTTTTTTGAGACAGAGTCTCTCTTTGTCTCCCAGGCTGGAGTGCAATGGCGCAATCTTGGCACACTGCAACTTCTGCCTCCTGGGTTCAAGCATTTCTCCCGTCTCAGCCTCCCGAGTAGCTGGGATTACAGGTGCATGTCACCTCATCTGGCTCTTTTTTTGTATTTTTAGTAGAGATGGGGTTTCACCCTGTTGGGCAGGGTGGCCTTGAATTTCTGACCTCAAGTGATCCGCCTGCCTCAGCCTCCCAAAGTGCTGGAATACAGGTGTGAACCAGCCAGCCAGAGATAAATATGTTGCAAAATGGAACATTTACATTCAAATGAATCAGTAACTGGTACTATGGTCTGAATGTGATCCCCAAAATTCTTATGTTGAAACTTAATCACCAATGTGATATTAAGAAATGAAGCCTTCAGAAAGTGATTATGGAGCCCTCATGAATGGGATTAGGGACCTAATAAAAGGGCTGGAGTGAACTAGTGTTGGTCCCTTTGGCCTTTCTCCCTTCCGCAGTGTGAGGACAGAGCATTCAGGCACCATCTTGGAAGCAGAGTTCAGGCCCTGACCAGACATGAAACCAACTGGCACCTTAATTTTATCTATTTTTTTTTGAGACAAGGTCTTACTCTGTCACCCAGGCTGGAGTGCAGTGGCACAATCTCAGCTCACTGCAACTTCCACCTCCTAGATTCAAGAGATTCTCCTGCCTCAGCCTCCAGAGTAGCTGGGATTACAGGAGAGTCGCCATGTCCGGCTCATTTGTTTGTATTTTTAGTAGAGATAGGGTTTCACCATGTTGGCCAGGCTGGTCTTGAACTCCTGACCTCAAATGATCCGCCTACCTCAGCTTCCCAAAGTGCTGGGATTACAGGTGTGAGCTACTGTGCCCGGCCAGCACCTTAATTTTAGATTTCCCAGCCCCTGGAACTTCTCTAGAACTGTGAGAAATGACCTTTTATTATTTAGAAATAGATTACTCAGTCTCAGGTATTTTGTTTTAGCAACACTAATGGATTAAGACAAATGGTTCTTTGAGAGTTCTTCAGACTTCCATTATGGTCATGGTTAATCAGTGTTTCAGTGTTGCTAGAAATCAGATGGTTTCAATACCCACTTGTTTGATGGTTAGTTTTTCTATACAAATATCATGACAATTTCTGTTGAAATTTAATGGACTCTTTAATTCATATTCTGAACTTTCCATACTACAATGTTTCATTAATAAATGACCATAAAATAAGTGAACACAAAATGCATTAATTTTGCAAAAGGAATCAAGATTTTGGAAGACATTTAAAAATAGCATGCATCTTTATGACAAAAGAAGAGTTATCAATAAGACATGGTATAAGGTAACTACTACAGAGAGGGGAAAAGTACAGAAAACGAAAGAAAGCATTTATGTGTGATACATGTATGTGTGAAAGAAAAAGGTACTGAAAGTCACAGCAAATCACTGTTTAAAAATTAGTTATAGGTTGGGTACAGTGGCTCATGCCTGTAATCCAAGGACTTTTGAAGGCCAAGGAGGGTGGATCCCTTGAGGCCAGGAGTTTGAGAGCAGCCTGGCTAACACGGCAAACCCTATCTCTACTAAAAAAAAAAAAGCAAAAATTAGGCAGGCATGGTGGCGCATGCCTGTAATCCCAGCTATTTGGGAGACTAAGGCACAAGAATCACTTGAACTCAGGTAGGGGAAGTTGCAGTGAGTTGAGATCGCACCACTGCACTCCAACCTGGGCAACAGTGTGAGACTCTGTCTCAAAAAAAAAAAAAAAAAAGTAAAATAAAAATTAGTTATAGAATTAAAAACCCTGCATGACACTCACATAATAAGACACCCACATGTAAGAATAGTGAGGAAATTCTCTCATCACCTAAAGCATAGTCCAACTCTTATATATACTCTCTATAAATGCATGTATACAGTTCTAGGAAGCACAACTTAATTAAAAAAAAAAAAAACTTGGATGTCGTTATTTAGAAGCTACCAATTTAAGGAAGCACTTTGGGAGACCCTTAGACTCTGCTAATCAAGTTTCTTAGCTCACTTCAACAGGCATTTACTATTAAGTTAAGGCCCTGAACCTCACGAAGTCTACAATCTTGTCGGAGAGAAAAACATAAGCAACTGTAAAGAGAACCTGCTAAATATGTACCAAATATCACTGTTGCTGACATTCAATAAGTAACTAAATATCACCAATCATGCCTCAAATCGCTCAAATCCCTTCTTGTCACCACCAATCTATGAAAAACAAATAAAGGATAATGTTGAGGCTTGATATAATGTGTAAGCATTCTTACTGAACGTTTCTTTTTTTATTTTTATTTTTTTGAGACAGAGTTTTGCTCTTGTTGCCGAGACTTGAGTGCAGTGGTATGATCTTGGCTCACTGCAACCTCTGCCGCCTGGTTTCGAATGGTTCTCCTGACTCAGCCTCCTCAGTAGCTGGGATTACAGGCATGCGCCACCATGCCTGGCTCATTTTGTATTTTTAGTAGAGATGTGGTTTCACCGTATTGGTCAGGCTGGTCTTGAACTCCTGACCTCAGGTGATCCACCCACCTCAGCCTCCCAAAGTGCTGGGATTACAGGTGTCAGCCACCATGCCCAGCCTGAATGTTACCTTATTGTAGAATATAAATGATTTATTGAAGTTGATTTAAATGCCTGTAATGCATTTTATGACTGAACCAAAAATGGCAAGCAATGTGGGAATACTTAGTTAAATTACGTGGAGGCACAAGAAGCATTTACATAGGAAAGGAAATTCAACAAGTTATCTTATGTAGGAATATAGTCAAGAGCTTGTGACTAAAAGAACACAGGAAGAAATCCTAACTCTATCCATGACTCACTCTATGACCCCAAATCCAAAACCCTTCCTTGTTTCCTTGACAGTTTCTGTAAAGCAAACGAAACATAACCCACATACTTATACCAAAGACTCTTGTGAGGAAGGTAAAAACTGATGTTGTGCTTTGAGAGTTGATTGCAAAAGGCTATAGAAATAAATAGGTTTTTGTTAGTTTAATACCAAGTTTATAAGCTATTTTGCAACATTAAAGTGTAACCACTCAATATATAGTGTTAACAGAGAATTAAATCACTTGTAACCAGGTTTTAAAAAATGTGTATTTTCAGGACTTAGTGAAGTGCTAAGCCCACAGCAATAATAAGTTTTGGTACACAGCCATCACTTTACAAGAGAGTGAAATTTTTTAAGGAAAATCTTTTAAAATTCCTTATAGACAATATTCCTTATAGACATTTTCCCGAAGACAGAATCCAGAGTGAAGCTTCAGGCCTAAAAAATCCGTACTCTCTTTAAAGAACATGCATTAGTCAATATTATATAAACCAATATAGAGTACATTTTACAAACTTCCTCTAAATCACTTGGCTTTGCTGTACTTTATAACATTTATGTGGCATTTAATGTCCTTAGGCCAATATTGAACACGTTCCCAAGAATCCACACCAATGAGGGCAGGGATCAAGAAGAACTAAATAAGTATCAGGGAAAACAGAAGACAGAACTATTGCTGCACATGGATGTGTCCTTCAAGGGTTTACTGCTCACTCCTGCTTGCAAGCAACTTAAGTAGGCTACTATAACCAAATGAAGATTTAACATCACTTCAGAGCTCTTCCATTTATTATTTCCTAAACTCGATTTTATATAAACGTAAAATTAGAAAAATTGAAACCTTAACACTTGCTGCAACAATCATACATTTTGAAAAGTAACATTCAAGCGGTCAGAGATACAAGCTTAGCTGAGAACACAAGCTTCACTTCTCCACAGGTGCCTCATGAATTTCAAAGCACTGGAAACTTACCACACATACTCAGCAGAAAATAAGAAAACACTGATAATTCATTCACAGTTATAGTTTTCCCCAAACTTTATAAAGATTCCCCCCAAAAGGAGCATGTGTTTTACTAAGGATGGACCTGATGATGTGAGTCAGTTCAGCTATTCATAAACAGGAATAAAAAGATGAAGGTAATAAAACGTTACAGGCATGAACTGTGCATAGTGGCTTGCACCTGTAATCCCAACACTTTAGAAGGCCAAGGTGGGACGATCACTTGAGGCCAGGAGTTTGAGACCAGCCTGGACAACATAGTGAGACACTATCTCTATAAATTTTTTTAAAAAAATTAAAAAGAATTTAAAAATATTAAACTGTGGCTGGGCAAGCGGCTAACGCCTGTAATCCTAGCACTTTGGGAGTTGAAGGTGGGTGGATTGCCTAAGTTCAGGAGTTCGAGACCAGCCTGGGGAACACGGTGAAACCCCATCTCTACAAAAAATTAGCCAGGCATGGTGGCGTGCACCTGTAATCCCAACTACTCAGGAAGCTGAGACTGAAGAATGGCTTGAACTTGGGAGGTATGGGTTGCAGTGAGCCAAGATCATGCCATTGTACTCCAGCCTGGGTGCCAGAGAGAGACTCTGTCTCCAAAAAAAAAAAAAAAAAAAAAAAAAAACCAAGATTGAATAAATGTAAAACATATTAAAGGGCCAATTTACTGTAAAAACCTGTAGCCAACTATATGCGTGCTCAATAAAGAGTTCAAAAGGAAGCAACCAAAAAATGGATTTTAAGGTTTATTTTGTATGAAAATGGCCCCTCAATCCTGATAACATTTGAATGACATGCATTCATACAGTCCACAAACATTTGAGTATATTCTTCTCTGGATCAGGCACTGGTGCCAAGATAGGAAACATAAGCAAATTTCACAAAACAAAAACAAGGTAAAACTTGAGATTCAATACCTAGTATCTCAGGTTAAAAGTTATACCACCACGACCGACAAGCTGCAGCCAATATTTCCTGCTAAAGATAAACTTTTTGACTCAAGAAAAGGAGCCGAATACCACCTTCAGCCTCTGAAATTGCTGCTGTCCCTGCACTGGTGCAACTGGTGGGGCTGGATGAGCATGACTCTGGACCACCTGGCCTCCATGGGGCTGCACAGCTGTTGGGTGATGATGGCTGCTATGAACTGCTGCTATGGTGGGCCCATGACTGCCGGAGCTCTGTGGCACGGCTGACACCTGCGGTGAACAAAATACAGACAAGAAACTTCAAGGCTTGTACATTCTTCCCCAAATGTGTCTAGAGAACTAACACAAATGCACAAAGATAACTGGAAACCCAAATTT
This sequence comes from Cheracebus regulus, assembly GCA_963574635.1. Lineage (NCBI taxonomy): Eukaryota > Metazoa > Chordata > Mammalia > Primates > Pitheciidae > Cheracebus > Cheracebus regulus. The sequence goes on along the minus strand of CAUYQU010058620.1, from coordinate 14,642 downwards.
CTGCTGCGTGTGATGGCTCACCTCACCTACATGGGAAGATCGCCTGGACTCACGAGTTCAAGGCTGCAGTGCGCTATGATCATACCATGACACTCCAGCATGGACCACAGAGTGAGACCATGTCTCTAAAAAGAGAAAAGACAGCCTGGGCAACATAGTGAGACAACATCTCCACAAAAAATAAAAAAAATGGCCAGCTGTGGTGACATGCACCTGTGGTCACACCTACTCTAGAGGTAAAGGAGGACTGCTTGAGTCCAGGAGTTCAAGGCTGTAGTGAGCTATGCTCACACCACTGCTCTCTAGCCTGGGTGACAAAGTGAGACCCTGTTTCAAAAAAAAAAAAAAAAGGAAAAGAAAGAAAAAGAAACCCAAACTTTCCACAATAAGAACTGGTGAAATAATAAATTACAACCTACTCATGTTATAATAGAATTATTTGCAGCTATTAAAAATTGCATAGTTTAGCTGGGCACAGTGGCTCATGCCTATAACCAGCACTTTGGGAGGCCCAGGCAGGCGGATCACTTGAGTCCAGGAGCTTGAGACCAGCCTGGCCAACATGACGAGACTCATCTCTAAAATACCAAAAACATTAGCCGAACATGGTGACACACATCTGTAATCCCAGCTACTGGAAAGCTGAGGCACGACAATCACTTAAACCTGGGAGGTGGAGGTTGCAGTCAGCTGAGACGGCACCACTGCATTCCAGCCTAGGTAACAGAGCAAGACTCTGTCTCCAAAAGGAAGAAAAAAAAATTATCATAGTTTATCTCAAACTATCTGAGGTATAGGTTTTTTCTTAAAATTCCCAATCCATCAAGGACCACAACTTTTATGAAAATCCAATAAAAATAAATTACTGTGAAAGGGAAATAAAAAATACATAAACCCATAATTTTCTTTCTTTTTTTTTTTTTTTAAGACAGGGTTTCACCGTGTTGGTCAGGCTGGTCTTGAACTTCCGACCTCAGGTGATCTGCCTGCCTTGGCCTCCAAAGTGCTTGGATTACAGGCGTGAGCCACCATGCCCGGCCTCTTTTTTTTTTTTTATTGAGACGGTGTCCTACCCTCTCACCCAGGCTGGAGTGTCCTGGTACAATTACGGCTCACTGCAGCCTGAACCTCTCCAGGCTCAAATGAGCCTCCCGCCCTAACCTTCTGAGTAGCTGGGATTACAGGCACATATCACCATGCCTGGTTAATTGTTGTACTTTTTGTAGAAACAAGGTTTCACCATGTTGCCCAGGCTGGTCTTGAACTCTTGGGCATGCAGTCCACCTGCCTTGGCCCCCCACAGTGCTGGGTACAGGCATAAGCCACTATGTAACTTTCGTTACTGGATTTTAAAAATAAACAGTAATGTCCAATTGCTAGAATTGTTTCCAAACACTCTCAATTTCTATGCTTAAGTCATTACAGACTAGAAACAAAGGATACAGATTATCATTTGTAAGCTACACTTTCAACAGCAGTGATATAGATGAATATATTTTAACCTGAAAAAAATGTCCATAATCCACAAGTTGAATGTATTCATGTACTGTATATAGACTTAAACTTTTAAATAATTTTTTAAAGCACATTACACTGGGTGACAGAGCAAGACCCTGCCTCAAATAAAGAAATAAATAAATGAATAAAAGCACATTACAAAGCAGTATGATAAAAAGATTTTAAACCCTAGACAACTGATATATAACAAAATGTTAGCATTTAATCTTGTGGCTACAAAATTAAAGATGACTTTTATTTTGTTTCTTTTTATTTTTTGAGATAGCATTTCTAGTAGAGACAGGATTTCACCATGTTGGTCAGGCTGGTCGCAAACTCTTGACCTCAAATGATCCACCCGCTCTGGACTCCCAAAGTGCTGGGATTACAAGTGTGAGCCATCATGCCTGGCCTACTTTATTTTGCTTATCTTGGTTTGCTACAAGCATTATATCTAATGTAAAATAATTTTTTTTCCAAATTGTTGGTGGTTTGGCCTCAAACAAATGTCTTTTCTATTCTTTTATCTCAATCTTTTTCTTAAGTTTGAGGAAATAAAAGCCACACCCATCTTCCTTCTATATCTATTGCAACCCTTTTTTCAGAACTGTTGATCACCACGGAAAACAACAACCTGTCCAAATGCCCGAGTGCCCCATCCCCAAAATAAGGAGACTAAATAACATGAAACTTTCTTTCTCTAAGCAATGCTAAATTTTACACCACAATTTAAGAGAGAATAAAACTGTTTTCAAATCCTTACATTTATAACAATTACCCTGGAGGGAGATGAAGAAATGAGGGAGAGGGAGAAACTGAGCGACTATGCATAAATCTACAGAAACAATGCAAGGCATATTAAGAGTAAAAGAAACTATTAAGACAATTCTAAAAGCTCTAATGTACCTCAAGATGGGCTATTATTCTGAGTTTCTATATTCCAGCATGTATACAGGGTTTACAGGCTTTTACAAAACTTACTTGGAGTTTTAGATGGTTAGTTTTATACGAGCACATACAGTTTCCATACGGAAGAAACATAATTATCTCACATGTAGGAAATAGTCATTAACCTGTCTGGATAATGAAAATAATCATCCAAGGAAAACAAGCAACTTTTTTTCCTTCCAAGTCCTAAAAAATGCCATCTGTTGGCAGTCTTCTGACCGCTGCCCCAGCCCCATAGGAAGGCATTAGACTGCTTCAAGGTGACTCCTGAGGAAGACTGACACCTAAGGAATCACCATTTCCTACTTCAACTGCATTTCCCTATTTGAATTTTTATACTAACTCCTAGAAAAGGAATTGCCAGATCAAAAAGTAACAAAAGAATCTGACACAAACTGCCAAATCACTCTCAAATAAGATTACCTCAGTTTATACTCCCAGTACCAGCCATACCTTTTTAAGGTCACTAACAAGTGAGGTTGAAGGCCTCTCCAGACCAGCTATATGTTTAAGTAGAAAGACATTCACTACATATTAAATAAAAAGAGTAAATAGCAGAATAGTATATACTGTACAATCCAAATTGTACCAAAAAAAAGTGGAAAGGCCAGCCACAGTGGCTCACGCCTGTAATCCCAGCAATCTGGGAGGCCAAGGCAGGCAGATCACTTGAGTCCAAGAGTTCTAGACCAGCCTGGGCAACATGGTGAAATGCCCTCTCTAAAAAATATACAAAAATTAGCCAGGTATGGTGGCGTGCACCTGTAGTCCAGACTACTCAGGAGACTGAGGTGGGAGGACTGCTTGAGCCCAGGAGGTGAAGGTTGCAGTGAGCCAAGCTCATGCCATGGTATTCCAGCCTGTGGAAGAGTGTGAACCTGACACAAAAAAAAAAAAAAAAAAAAGTGATTTTAGATAGCTATATAGGTTGATACAGATAACAAAACTGGATGCCCAAGAAATTCGCCAGTGAGAGAAAATCCATGGGGTGAGAGAGAAAAAGTGATTTTCTATCCTTTCTTTTAAAAAAACAGGCCGGGCACGGTGGCTCACGCCTGTAATCCTAGCACTTTGGGAGGCCGAGGTGGGTGGATCACCTGAGGTCCGGAGTTCAAGACCAGCCTGGCCATCATGGTGAAACCCCATCTTAAAAAAAAAAAACATGGCCAGGCACAGTGGCTCACACCTGTAATCCCAGCACTTTGGGTGGCCAAGGTGGGCAGATCACTTGAAACCAGGAGTTCAAGACCAGCCTGGTCAACATGGCAAAATCCCATCTCTATTAAAAAATACAAAAATTAGGCTGGGTGCGGTGGCTCACACCTGTAATCCCAGCACTTTGGGAGGCCAAGGTGGGCGGGATCATGAGGTCAAGAGTTTGAGATCAGCCTGACCAACATGGTAAAACCCCATGTCTCTATTAAAAATACAAAAAAAATTAGCCAGGCATGGTGGTGGGCACCTGTAATCCCAGCTACTCAGGAGGCTGAGGCAGAAGAATCACTTGAACCCAGGAGGTGGAAGTTGCAGTGAGCCAGGAGTGCACCAATGCACTCCAGCATGGGCAACAGAGTGAGACTCCATCTTAAAAAAAAAACATAAAAACGAAAATTAGCTGGGCATAGTGGCATGCACTTGTAATCTCAGCTACTTGAGAGGCTCAGATGCAAGAATCACTTGAACCCAGGAGGCAGACGTTGCAGTGAGCCAAGATCGCGCCACTGCACTCCAGTCCGGGCAACAAAGCAAGACTCCGTCTCAAAAATAAATAAGGCCGGGTGCAGTGGCTCATGCCTATAATTCCAGCACTTTGGAAGGTAGAGGTAGACAGATTACCTGAGGTGAGCAGTTTGAGACTAGCCTGGTCAGGAATTTGAGACCAGCCTGGCCAGCATGGTGAAACCCCGTCTCTACTAAAAATACAAAAATTAGCTGGGCATGGTGGTGCATGCCTGTAATCCCAGCTACTTGGGAGGCTGAGGCAGGAGAATCTCTTCAACCCAGGAGGCGGAGGATGCAGTGAGCTGTGATCGCACCACTGCACTCCAACTGAGACCCTGTCTTAAAAAAATAAAATAAAATAAGCCAGACACCATGGCTCATGCCTGTAATCCCAACACTTTGGGAGGCTGAGAGGGGCAGATCACCTGAAGTCAGGAATTCGAGACCAGCCTGGCCAACATGGTGAAACCCCACCTCCACTAAAAATACAAAAAATTAGCTAAGTGTGGCAGCGGGCACCTGTAGTCCCAGCTACTTGGGAGGCTGAAGCAGGAGAATCGCTTGAACCTGGGAGGTGGAGGCTGCAGTGAACCAAGATCGTACCACTGCACTCCAGCCTGGGAGATAAGAGCAAAACTCCATCCCAAAAAGATAAAAATGAAATAAAATAATTTTTAAAAACCAAAGTGATAAATAACTTTTGTAATAAAAATGGGCAAAAAACAAATTCTTCACTTCTACAAAACAGAGTAACAGATGAATGATCAGTGTTGGTCAGGACATAGAACAACAGAAATATGCAATGCTTGGGGGAATTTAAAGTGGTATACCTTCTAAAAACAAGTTGGCGGTACTCGCTAAAGATGCATATTACCCTGTGCCCCAGCAATCCCTTTCATAGGTACTTGAGAAACTCCTCTATGTCCTCAAACCTGCTGACTGGTTTGCAACAGGATAAGGAGTTTGCACCACAATGTAAACCAACTATGGCCGACCCTTGAATAACATGAGTTTTTGTTTTCTTTTTAAAGAGATGGGGTCTTGCACTGTTGTCCAGTCTTAAGTATACTGGCTTGATCATAGCTCACTGCAGCCTTGACTTCTTGGGCTTGAGCAACGCTCTCACCTCGGTCTCCCAGGTAGTTAGGACTACAGACGCACGCCACTATGCCTGGCTGGTTGTTTTTTTCTAATTAATTAATTAATTATTTCTTTCTTTTTCAGACAGGTTCACGCTCTGTCACCCATGCTGGGGTGTGGTAGCATATTCAGTGAAGCCTCCCAAGAAGTTAGGAACAAAAGCGTGTACCACTATGTCCTACTAATCTTTGTTTATTTTTAGGAGACACAGGGTCTTGCTATGTTGCCCAGACTAGTCTCTTAACTCCTAGGCTCATACAATCCTCATGCTTCCAACTTCCCCAAGTGTTAGGATTATGGGTGCGAGCCACTGCACCCAGGAACAACACAAGTTCACTTATACGTGGATTTTCTCCCACCTCTGCCACCGCTGATACGGCCAGACTAACCCTTCATCTTCCTTCTCCCTCCTCCTTAGCCTACTCAGTGTAAAGACAAGGATGAAGATCTTTATAATGATCTACTTCCACTTAATGAATAGTAGATATATTTTCTCTTACTTATGATTTTCTTAATATTTTCTTTCCTCTAGATTACTGTAAGAATACAGTGTATGACAAATATACAGAAGACATGCTAACCAACCAATTATGTTATCGGTAAAGCTTCTGGTCAACAACAGGCTATTTGTATTTAAATTCTGGGAGAGTCAAAAATTATACATGGGCTGGATGCGGTGGCTCAGACTTGTAACCCCAGCTCGGGAGGCTGACGGGGGAGGATAACTTGGGGCCAAGAATTTAGGACCAGTCTGGGTAATACAGCAAGACCTCATCTCTACAAAAATCTTAAAAATTAGCCAGGCATGATGGTGGGCACCTGTAGTCCTAGCTACTAGGGAGGCTGGGGCAAGGGAGGACTGCTTGAGCCTAAGAGTTTGAAGCTGCAGTGAGCCATGATCATACCACTGCATCCCACCAGGGGCCACGGGGCAAGACCCTATCTCTTAGGAAAAAAAAAAAAGAAGAAGAAAAAAAGTTATACAGTATTTTTGACTGCATGGGGTTGGAGGCAGGGGGTCAGTGCATCAATCACACTGTCCAAGAGTCAGCCTTATTTCTCTATAATGATGTTTAATTCAGCTGCCTTTTATTTTACTTTTTAAAATTAAAATTACTTTTTGCTGCCCATCACTGATTTTTAAAAAATAAATAGCAAAACTGTCTTAATAAGTGTGATGATTTAAATTCTGGCACAAGTTTCTTATTTTGTCATGAATTGCCACTGAGTGCACTAAGAGAACATCCGAATGTTCATGGCAGCACCTTTGTAAAAGCAAAAACCTGGAAACGGCCCAATCGTCCAACAGTAGAACTGACAAATAAATTGAGTATATACATCTAATTCATACCAGAGTAAAAATGGTGTTATCACAGCTATCGATAAAAATATGGAGCTTAAAAAATAAAGTGCATCAAAGAAAATGTTTCCATTTATATGAAAGTTCAAAAATATCAAAACTAAACAATTATGTTAGAGATTTTTTTTTAAGTAAATAAAGTCAAGAGAATGATAAAAACAAAGTTTAGATTAGTGGCTACCTCTGAAGGGAGGGAAAAGGAGGGATCAGAGAGGGATACACAGGGAACTTCAAAGGTCATGATGACATTCTTTTTCCATAAACTTGTATGGTGAGTACACAAGTTTTTTTTTTTTTTTACCTTAGACATACTCCACAATTTTTTAATATCTAATTCAGTATTTAAAAATGTTTTCTAATTAATTGTCTAAAATTACTCCTCCTCCCTCATTCTAGTCCCTTAGTTGGCTCTAGCTTACCTGGTAGCTGGGTGTTACAGAGTACTGAATTCCCGTGGCTGACTGCATGGTCTCTGACACTGCTTCATACACAGGAGGGGCAGGGGCAAGCACCCGGTGCTGATGAGGAAAAGCCTCTGTGCTGCCAGGGATCCGACGCTGCTGGGCTGCATACACCGGTGACTCCTGGTCATCCAGACGCCGCTTCATTCTGCGCTCATGCTCAGGGATGCACTACAAAACCTGCAGAAACCAAAAGCAAGAGCCTCAAGTCAGTTCTCACTCCAGTATGACGGACGCAACTTAGGAGTCACTCAGGTTTAGTATAAGCTTGATTCCCAGAACTGATGATCTATTTCATCTTAGTGATGAAGTTTAAGTGCACGTGTGCATACACACCCCCCAACACATTGTGAACAAGTTATAACTGAAAAAGACAAACATTTAAATAACACAGTTTTAATTAATTTGGTACTGTGAAGTTGAAAAATAGGCTCCAATTTAAAATACAAACACAACCTTTTTTCCCTTTTTTCTCTAATTTTCTCCAAAAATACTATCATTCCTAATATTTATTACATATCCACACGCTGCAAAAATAATTCAAGTGCTTCTTCTTAAATCCTCTCAAGACCTACTATTATAATTGTGGTCTAATTTAAAATTTGTTTCAACAATTAAAATGTTATCATGGAAAGAATACTGTGCCAGGAATAGGAAGACAAAGATTCTAGACTTGCCAATTTAAGAAGCTACATACATTTCAACAAGTTCCTCATTGTATGTGAATTTCAGTTTCTCCAACTATAAAATAAAGTTAGAACAGATCACTCCTAAGTTTTCTTCTGGTTCTAACAGTTATAAGATGAAGTTCTCTTAGCTTAATAATACTTCTGTGGGAGGCAATTTCCTTCATGCAGGACACAAAAAGTCTATGAACACTTGGTCTAGGAATCTACTTGGGTCTTAAGAGCTTTTCCACATCAATATCACTAACACAAGCATAACACACCATCAGTGAGAAAGAATGTTCCAGCCATCCAACGAAAAAAGGCCCCACCACTTTTCCAGTCCCAAAAAATCTCTTAAATAAGACACCACTGCTGTGGAAAGAAGAAAAAATTACAGTAATAATGGGAGATTTGGCAAGCCACGCCCTCATCTGAAGTAAGGCTCTTTCTGTAAGCTAAAAAAAAAAACAAAAAAAAAAACAAAAAAACTTTACCTAATTTATAAGTCTACCCAACATCTCTTCTTTATCCTCTCAGAGCACATAAGCCCTGAAGGGAAAGTAGTCTTTACAAGGACTCTCCATGACTGTTTCACCTTTTCTTTGTCCTCACTATAGTCCTCAATCTGCCTGCCACTCTAATCCTCAGCCCTGAAATCCTGTCTCAGGTTTTTCTCACATTTCACACACCTAGGTGGGACCCTGACACAGCATCACAACTGATTAATTTGCAAACTGGCCACTTTTATCTTTTTGTAAACTGGAGCCACAAATATGCTCTCTCTGCGGTCTGTAACTTCAGACTCTCTCTCAGCTTTGTGTGTTATAATCTGTGGAACTCAGTTAAATGGAGTTGGAAACATTTCTGACAGCTGCTGAGAAGAAATAATTTAAAATGTCTTAGCTAGTTATGCTTTCCGAGGTCTTTCTAGTATGAAGTAGCATATGTAGCTTAGTATTCCAAAATCTTTTAACATATTAAGAGGCTGAGAATATAGATTTATGCATGGTGTTTGATATCTGAAGAGCCACTGATCAACCACGAACACTAAACCTCAACCTGTTTTGGGATAAGGAACTGGGTCTAATCAATAGATAGAGTAAAATCTCTTTTTGGCTATTTTTTATACATGTTCATGACCTACAGTGGTTTGATGCAGTGGCTCATACCTGTAATCCCAGCACTTTGGGAGGCCAAGGCAGGCAGATCACCTAAGGTTAAGAGTTCAGGACCAGCCTGGCTAACATGGTGAAACCCTGTCTCTAATAGAAGTACAAAAATTAAAAAAAAAGAAAGAAAGAAAAGAAAATACAAAAATTAGCTGGACGTGGTGGTGCACACCTATAATACCAGCTACTTAGTAGGCTGAGGCATGAGAATTGCTTGAATCCAGGAGGCAGAGGTTGCAGTGAGTGGAAGTCTCACCTCTGCACTACAGCCTGGGTGACTGAGACTCTGTCTCAAAAAAAAAACAACAACTTTATAGGCTGGGCACAGTGGCTCACACCTGTAATCCCAGCACTTTGGGAGGCTGATGCAGTGGATCACCTGAGGTCAGGAGTTCAGGACCAGCCTGGCCAACACGATAAAACCCCGTTTCTACTAAAAATACAAAATTAGCCAGGCATGATGACGCATGCCTGTAATCCCAGCCACTTGGGAGGCTGAGGCAGGAGAATCGCTTGAACCTGGGAGGCAGAGGTTGCAGTGAGCCGAGATTGTGCCGCTGCACTCCAGGCTGGGCAACAGAGCAAGACTCTATCTCAAAAAAAAAAAAAAATATATATATATATATATAAATAATAAGCCAAATCAGATGTGAAGAGCGCAGTATAACTACAGAAAAAAAACACTAAAGTACCTTTCAAGAAGTGGATTCTACTGGATGGGAGAATGTTTGAGGGCAAAAAACAAAAACAAAAAGAACCAGATTTTACTCCAAACTCTGACAGGAAGCTTTCTAATTTTGGCCCTGTTTTCAAACAGTCTATAAGGAAAAAGAAGATTGTAGTGAGCTCATCACAGATTAGGTATTACATTACTTTGGTTTAGTCTGATATTATATCCTATCTTTTGGCTGCAAAAACATCATTTCTTTTATAAAGTGATTGTGACTTCATATGGTACTTAACCTCATCCACCTCCAGAGTTTGCTTTCCATACCATCTCTACAACACTGCAGAGGCTGAACTTTCTTTGAACTATACTTTAATCCTTTAACAATTACCACTCATAGTTCTAATTCCTTTTTTTTTTTTGAGATAGAGTCTTGCTCTGTTGTCCAGGCTGGAGAGCAGTGGTGTGATCTCGTCTCGCTGCAACCTTCACCTCCTGGGTAGAAGCGATTCCCCTGCCTCAGCCTCCCAAGTAGCTGGGATTACAGGTGCTCGCCACCCGTGCCCAGCTAATTTTTTGTATCTTTAGTAGAGATGGGGTTTCCTTATGTTGGTCAGGCTGGTCTTGAACTCCTGACCTTGTGATCCACCTGCCTCAGCCTCCCAAAGTACCAGGATTACAGACATGAGCCACTGTGTCCAGCCCCATAGTTGTATTCTTAACTCTCTCTCAAATAAATTGCTTCCCCTCTAATCATACCCCCTTATTTCAGGTCCTCATCGTCCTTCACAACAACCCTATAGGTAAGATGTTCTCTAATTTATGAATGAGGAAACTGAAACACAAAGGTTAAGTAAACTGCCCCAAGGTTGGCTGCCCAGGTAGTAAAAGGTCAAGCTAGGATATGAATCCAGGAAATCTGTCTCCAGAGCCTGCACTCTTAACTACTTCCCCACCTTAGCACTCACAGAAGAGAAGAAATTAAGGAAGACTTCCTTTACTTATTTAAGGCACACATGCAGGGAGCAAGATCCGCTTTAACCTTTCACACACTTAGCTAACCCATCATTCTTCAGCCTAAACCTAAGAAAGCAGGAACGCCTTAGCAACATTCATTCACTAAATCAGCAAAATGTTCAGTGAGCAGAGATGGTAGATAATTTCAGCCCTTGCCCTCTAAAAGTATAAGAACTAGTTGGAAAAACATATATAGTCTCATTAGTAATAAAAAAATATGTAAAGTAGGCCAGGTGCAGTGTAATTCCAGCATTTTGGGAGGCCAAGGTGGGCAAATCACTTGAGGTCAGGAGTTTGAGACCAGACTGGCCAACATGGTAAAACCCTGCCTCTACTAAAAATACAAAAATTAGCTGGGTGTAGTGGCAGGTACCTGTAATCCCAGCTACTTGGGAGGCTGAGACAGGAGAATAGCTTGAACCTGGGAGGCAGAGGTTGCAGTAAGCCAAGATCGCACCACTGCACTCCAGCCTGGGCAAAAGAGCAAGACTCAGTCTCAAAAAAAAAAAAAAAAAAAAAGTTACTCCAAAGGAATTGGCAGAAAAAAACCCACAATGATAGCGTGGGTAAGGATACAGGGAAACACTGACAGAGGAGGTTGTAATTGGTACAGCCTATATAGTTGGCAACTTGTAGATATTTATTAACATTTATTTATTTTTTTGAGACAAAGTATAGCTCTGTCACCAGGCTGGAATGCAGTGGCATGATCTCAGCTCACTACAACCTCTGCCTCTCCGGTTCAAGCAATTCTCTCGCCTCAGCCTCCTGAGTAGCTGGGATTACAGGCCTGCGCCACCATGCCTGACTAATTTTTGTATTTTTAGTAGAGATGGGGTTTCACCATGTTGGTCAAGCTGGTCTCAAACTCCTGACTTCAGGTGATCCACCTGCCTCGGCCTGCCAAAGTGCTGAGATTACAGGCATGAGCCACTGCACCTGGCCTTATTAAAATTTTAAATGTGCATACTCATTCCATGCATATTATGGAAAACTATGTAAGAATCAGAAATATCAAGGTTCATCCACAAGTACAAGGAATGAACTCTAAAACATAATAGATTTTGGAATACTAAAGCTAGCAATTCCACTTCCAGGCCTCTATCCTACACATCTGCCAAGACTATTTATTGCAGCAACATATAAAAATCTAAATGTCTATCAATAGCTAAATAAACCTGATCATCCACATTATGGAAAGCTATGTAGGAATAATCAGAAAGATCAATCCACAAGTACAAGGAATGAACTCTAATACAGACGAAATGAAAACAGCAAGCTATAGAATACATATAGCATGATCTCATGTATACACACACACACACATAAACACACAATGTACTAAAGATCTGTGCATTTCATTGTACATAAAATTTGCATCAAAAGAAAAATATGGCTGGGCACTGTGGCTCACACCTGTAATCTCAACACTTTGGGAAGCTGAGGCTTAAGGATGGCTTGAGCCCAGGAGCTCGAGACCAGCCTAGGTAACAATGGGGTGACCCTGTCTCTCCAAAAAAAAAAAAAAAAAAAAAAAAGTAGCTGGGAGTGGTGGTGCACATCTATGTACTAGTTGCTCCAGGGACTGATGTGGAAGGATTGCTTGATCCCAGGAAGTTGAGGTTGCAAGGCCGCAGTGAGCTGTGATACGTCACTGTACTCCAGCATTGGCAAAAGAGCGAGACTCTGTCTGAAAAAAAAAAGAAAAAGCATGCGAGCCAGGCACAGTGGCTCACAAAGTGCCTGTAATCCCAGCACTTTGGGAGGCTGATCTCTTGAGCTCAGAAGTTCAAGACCAGCCTGAGCAACAAAGTGAGACTCTATCTGCAAAAAATACAAAATTAGCCAGGCATGGTGGCATGCACCTGTACTCCCAGCTACTTAGAAGACTGAGTGGAAGAACCACATGAGCCCAGGAGACAGAAGATGAGGTGAGCTGAGATCTTGCCACTGAACTCCAGCCTGGGTGATAGAGTGAAACCCTTTCTTCAAAAAGAAAAGAAAAATGCTATAAACAATATTAAACTCTAGATATGATAAACATGATCAAGTGCTTAGATGAAGTATACTAATGCCTACAATTTATTTTGAAATTAAAAAATTAGATTCACTGATGGAGGGATGGATAGATGGACAGACATATGTTAAATCAAGTAGCAGAAAAATGATAATGGTAAAATCCAGGTAGTGTGCATATAGGTGTTCATTATATTTACTAAAAATCAACTTTATTGTGTATTTGGAAATTGTCTTAATAAAGTCTTGGAAAAAAAAATCCACAGGTTCTGAGGGTTAGGGAAAAAAAACTTGGGAGGAAAAGCCAACAATACAAACCAGCTCGAGTAGAAAAAAGTAAATACTATAAATTGGGAAAAGGGTACAGACATGTACACTTGCGAAGACTCTATAAAGGCAAATATTCAGCTACATCTTGAAAATTAGAGATGAATTAGAACATGGGGGTATAGAGCATGAAATTAAAATGTTATAGTAAGTTTAGACTTACAGGCAATAGTTATTTACAATTTTTGCCAAGTCATTCATCCCATAAATAATTACCAAGTACGTACCACATGCCTGGCTCTGTGCTGAGTGTTAGAGGTCCAGCACTGAGCAGAGACTTCCTCCCTGACAACAGCCAAGTCTTCCAAATATGACTGCTATCAGCTGATGTCCTCCTTACAACAATCCTGTCAGATAAGCAGTCCCAGAACCCTCCTGGTTTTTTGTTTGTTTGTTTTTTTGCAATAGCACATCACTATGTCCACCAGGCTGGAGTGCAGCAGTGCCATCATAGCTCACTGCATCCTGACCTCCTGATCTACCCCCACCTCAGCCTCCCGAGTAGCTGAGACATAGGCACATGCCACTGCATCTGGCTAACTTTTGTATTTGCTGCCCAGGCTGGTCTTGAACTCCTGGCCTCAAATAATCCTCCTCTCTTGGCCTCCCAAAGTGCTGAGCTTATAGGAATAAGCCACTGTGCCCAGCCAGAACCCTCCTCTTTTGAGGGAAACTGATTCTCAAATGACTTGTTCAAGGTTACATGCCTAGCTAAAGGAACAAGAGGTTGAATTATTTCTCCTTGGACTATATGACCAATCCTAGGTAGAAACATTGGACAGACCATAAAACCACACTTGTAGAGGGATACGGTATAATTCTAGAATATAAAGTATTTGAAAGCCAAACGATGGAAGCACAAAGTCAGCCACAAGAGTATTGTCAAGTCCTGCTTCAGCCACTATGGTTGATCTCCAACTGTTTCAAATTTGGAGCTTACTGTATTATCAGAACTCTGATCTATGAAGACATTATGAAAAGAAAAAAAAAGTACTTTGATGGATATAAACTATGGGGACAAGACAAAAGTGAACAAATAATGGCAGCAGAACATTTAAAAGGCACCTGGAGGGCATAGTGGCTTGTGCCTATAATCCCAGCACTTTGGGTGACTGAGGCGGAAGGATAGTGTGAGGCCAGGAGGTGGAGGCTATGTGAATGAAGACTGCACCACTGCACTCTAGCCTGGGTGACAGAGGGAGAACACACACACACATATACCCTATGGGTCCTAAAAGTCACCTGGCCATGTGTTATAATAAAAGGTGGGGGTTGTATGGTGGCTCACACCTATAATCATAGCACTTTGGGAGGCCGAGGCAGGTGGATCACTTGAGGTCAGGAGTTCCAAACCAGCCTGGCCAACACAGAGAAACCCTGTCTCTATTAAAATAAAAAAAAAAAAAAAAAAAAAAAAAAGAGCCTGGTGTGGTGGTGGGTACCTCTAATCCCAGATACTCAGGAGGATGAGACATGAGAATCACTTGAACCCAGGATGCGGAGGTTGCAGTGGGCCATTATTGTACCACTACACTCCAGCCTGGGCAACAGAGCAAGACTCTGTCTCCAAAAAAAAAAAAAAAAAAAAAAGAACACAGCAATTTTTACCATAATATTGGCAATATTAAATATATTGAATCTAGTCACCAC
>CAUYQU010058618.1:0-29474 GCA_963574635.1 Cheracebus regulus | reverse complement strand
TTTTTTTTTTACATTTAGAACATTTTTATTACCTGAAAAAGAAACCCTGTACCTCTTAGCCATCACCACTTAACCTCCCATCATGCCCACCCCTGGGCAGCCACTAGTCTGCTTTCTGTCTCTATAGATTTCCTTGTTTTTGACATTATGTGTAAATGAAATCATGCAGTATGTGGTCTTTCGTGGCTTGTTTCTTGCACTTAGCGTAGTTTTCAAGGTGGGTCCATGTTCCATGTATCAGTATTTCATTTGTTTTTATTTCTGAATAGCAATGTATACGTGTATCATATTTTATTTATTCATTCATCTGTTGATGGACATTTATGTTGTTTCCATCTATTGCGTTTTAAATTTCACTGATAGTTTTCAGTTTTAGATTGTTAATTTGATTCCTTTTTATATTTTCTAGTTCTAATTCTTGTTAGAACTTCTTGTTAATTTGTTGAACATATCAATCTTTGTCTTATATCTACAGTGTCTGGATTTTTGTTATTTCTGCTCTGTTTCTATTTCTTTTTCTCATTTTTTTCTCTTTAGTCTTAACTTTTTTGTATACCTGTTTATTTTTTATTGAACTTTTCAGATATTTTTCATGAAAAATGGTAGAGATAATTTGTGGCTCTGGATTATGCTATCCTATCCAGAGGGGATTTACTTTTTTTCTGGCAGGCATTTAGGCAAGGAATTTGACCACCTGAATCCAATTAAGCTTGTCTTCAGTGTGAGGTGTGGTCTATTGCTGGTTCACCCATATATTTTAGGCCGCCAATCCTGAAAGCCCAGGTGTATGCCAGGGTCCCTCCTTCTTAGTGATTTCCAAGTTTTGACCCTTAAACCTGGAGCTGTTAAAAGCCCTTCTCTGTTTCTCAGACGCTTAGCTGCCACTTGGACTTTGAGCGTCAGTAACAGCCATAAGTATCAAAGTAGCCATGAATTGTGGGTTTAAATTTTTTTGGTTTTGTCCTCTTCCATATCTTTGCCTCAAAGTCTTACTTTCTTAGTAGATCTCATGTCTTTAAAAATATTCTAAAAATATGTGTTATCCTGCTTCTGCAGTTATTCTGTCAGACGGCTTCTTTGAAACAATCTTGTTGGCCATTGCTGGAAACAGAAATCTACCCACAAATTTGTTAAGAATAATCTTTTTCAAGGATATATTAAAGTGAGCGTTCTTACACATGGCTGATTCGAGTATAATTTAATTCACCTCTCTAAAAAGCAGTGTTTCAGTTAGCCCATGGTCTTAAACACATTATATCCTTTGATTCAGCCATTCTAATTTTGTGAACAAATCAGAAATAAATTATTAAGAGAGGCAGAAAATATATTTACATACAAGGATATTCATTAAAACTCTTAATAGAGAAAATTGGTTGTAAATGAAATATTCAAGGATAAGGATGATAGTTAAATTATGGTACATCTATGAGATAGAATAGTATGAGGTGATTCAAAATCCTGTATTGAAAAGTATTGATATAGAAGACTAAGATATAAAGAGGAAAATCATCTATACTTTTCATGTAGCATGATTTCAATTTTTTAAAAAAGTTATATGTTCAGGAAAAGTGCTAAAAAGAAACCAATTTTTAATGAACTTAATGTTAGATGGTGAGATAAAGGGTTTTTAAACATTTTCCTCTTTATACATTTTTGAATTTCAGAGGTTTTTAATATTGAGTAGGTACTACTTTTATAATGAAGAAAAAGTCACAAAAAAGTGAAGCTAAACTCACTTTTAATCTGGCAGATTATATTCCATTCCTTTAATATAGTCTTTAGCAAGCTGGAAATTCTTTACATTTTTAAAGTCTTAGAAATTAAGACAAAGACACTTGCAGAAAACAACATAGGACGTTGCTAGAGAGACAACAGCGAGCATCTTCATCATGCTCCAGGGAGCAGCTGGCTGCATGACTCTAGTTGTCGTTTCAATACTTGACAGAGGTTTCAGCCTTTGCAGACTTGGTGGGCTTCAGACTCTTAGTGATAGAAAAAATACCCCTCTACACAAGTACAATAGATTTTGAAGTCTTTTTCACTGTGAAAGGCATAGATCCAACCAGATTTTATTAGCTACAATTTTTATTTTAGAAACCTCTGGGTGGTATTAGAGACATTCTCTTCTTGATATTCCAAATGGATTTTCTAGCTAGGCGTGGTGGCTCACACTTGTAATCCCAGCACTTTGGGAGGTTGAGGCGGACAGATCATTTGAGGCCAAGAGTTCGAGACCAGCCTGGCTAACGTGGTAAAACCTCATCTCTACCAAAAAATTAGCCAAGTGTGGTGGCACATGCCTGCAGTTCCAGCTACTCGGGAAACTGAGGCACAAGAATTGCTCAGACCTGGGAGGTGGAAGTTGCAGTGAGCCAAGATTGCACTGCTGCACTCTAGCCTGGGTGACAAAGTGAGACCTTGTCTCAAAAAAGAAAAAAGAAATTTCACGTCGATTCATAAGAACAAATTTTTCCCACTGTTCTTTGTAGAACAGGTCATTTATGGAGGGATCTTACCTCTGAAGAGGAAGGATTAGGAGGAGCAGTCTGGTTATTTGACTGATTACATAGCAGCTCCCTATGGGATGTTTTATTTCACATTCTTGAATTCATCATTAACTAATTTCTCATATCTGACCTCTGTTTTCTTTGAAATGTTGGTGAACCAATCTTCTTCCCACCCTACCCCAACACTTTACTTTCTTCCCCAGCTTGGTTTCAGATAATTGGCAACCTTATGATGTTTGTTACTTCAGATATGGATGGTTTGGGAACTATCCAAAGTTTCTCGTTGCTCATCTGTAATAATACTTTTCATGATATCACCAGGATCCTAAACTCTGATCTGATTCAGTAAGATGATCTATTTTCATATTTAAACTGGCCTGAAAAAAAGTAAGGCCTCTTGATACAGGTAGGGGTCCACCACCCTGAAATGTTGCTAAAAAGCACATTTCAATTTTATTCAAAAGCTTTTTTTATGTGTATTCCCCCAAAGCACCTTAGCTGAAAATCAAATTTTATTTTAGAGCTTTATACAGACCAATGTCTCTTTCTTGCTTCCTATACACCAATAAAATTGTGTATTTCAATTTAACCTCAATCTGCCTGTGTTTAAAATATAAAGCTAAGGTTAAGGGCTTTCACTGCTAGCAACCCTACCTGGACATCTCTATTTCTAGATAAAACCTTTTACTGAGAACATTTTATTGGCCCTGCACCTCAACCCTGCCATATATGCCAGCCTATCTTATTAATCCTTAGCTACAAAAATATCAGAATCATTTATGAGCTGAAGTTTTTTCTTAGCTTTTAAATTTTCTGAGCCTTTGTGGTATTATTTGGGTCCGTTTGGTTGCTGGGGCTCCACCTCTTACCCCCTGCCCCTCAATCCAGTGTCTCTGGGTTGGGGCGAAGAGTCTTGGGAATCATGGGCACCAAGAGGCTTTAGGACTGATCACCTGCTGTAACTGATGGTCTCATGCTGGCCCCTTGGCTGATTTGGGATGCAAAATGCCCCATCACTTTCCTTCTGTGTTGTTCCTCAAGTCCTGGAATCCCACACCAGCTCACCTTGTTTTGCCACTCTTTGCTCTTCTTTGAGGCCTATTGCACCATTTCCAGATTTTATAGTGTGCTTAGTGGGAAGAGCTGGGAGAAATGGCTCTTCACCATTTTGTATAGACTAGCTGTTTTTAGCTATGTAAAACGTTTCTTCTATTCAGACTTCTCTTCTTCATAAAGTGTCTTGTTCATAAAGTGACACTCTACCTTCAGAGACCACATGTGATTTTTATGCTAGGATTCCAAGGCTTGTTCTCTGCTCATATACAAAAGCAATAATTGGGTTGAAGTGTTGCAGAACCCATGAAATACTGTCTGAACAAGTTCTCCCACTGAGACTCAGGATCACTTAGGACTTAGTTCCAGACTTCATACCCTTATTTCAATGTCATACTCAAATGAGCTTGGTAGAAATACCTAAGTGTGTTAGAATTAGGGCCTGAGGAACCACTGTCATGCTTTTTTCTGCCCTTTAACAGTTAACAAGGAAACTGACTGCTGAGCCAGGGATCTTTGTTTCTTGGAAGATTTTGCGTCACTTGGGTTCTTGCCTCCTAACAGAAGCTTGGCTGTGTCCACATTTTTATTCATCAAAGCAGGGGTCTCAAGTGAAATGTAGAGATCACCACTGGGCTTTAGGAATGTTTGGTGGCTCCTGGAGAACTAGTAGATAGACTGGAAACCTGAGTGTCTCCTGGGAAACAACTTCAGCCACATTCACTGCTGGAGTTCAGACAAAGGCATGTGCTGTTCTTGACTCTTCTCTTTCCTTTACCTTCCATATGTAAGATATCCACAAATCTGTTACCACCATCTTCGAATGTATCCAGAATCCAATAGCTTCTCATTATCTCCCTTACTACCTTCCTGGAAAGCCACCATCCACTCTCAGTGGACAACTGTACTACTCCACTAGCTCATCTTTCCTCCTCTGTTTCTCCCCTACCCCAGAAATGCAAGTCAGACCATGAAACTCATCTGTTTAATTCATCCAATGTTTTCCATCTCATTCATGGTCAAATACAAAATTCTTCAGTGGCCTGTAGTACCCGGCATGATCTAGCCCTGATACTTTACTGGTTTCATTTGCTGCTTCTCTCCTCCTTGCTCATTTCTCTCCAGCAATGTCAGTCCTAAAACATGCCAGGCACACCCCCACCTCAGCACCCTTATCTTTGGATCCCCTGACTGCTGTGTTCTTCCCTTGGACGTCTGCATGGCTTACTCTTCACCTGCTCAAATGGCACCCCTGTCAGGTTTCGCAGACCACTCTGTAAAATTCATTCTCCACTCTTGGGTTGCTCTTAATCCCCTTACCCTGCTCTATTTTTCTTCATGACACTTGGCATCACCCAACATAGATAAGTATCTGTTTGCCTCTTTGCCCGTTATGGAAATGAGTGATAGGACTTTGATGCATTCCTTCTGTATCTCCAGAACCTAGAGCAGAGCTTGGCATGTAACATGCTTCCACTGTTTAATGAATAAATAAAGCAGTAAATGAATTGAGATAGCCTCGTACATCTCTTCAAGGTGGAACTCATTAGAAAGAAATAAGGCCTACAAGAGTTTAAACCAGTAGCTGAGAAAGGTAATTCTGAAGACAGGATAGTGACTATCTTTAGGCCCAATGCCCACTGGACCCATGTCTGGTCTTTGGAAAACAGTGAGGTTATAAATAAGATCAGAAAGATTCAGCTGGGCATGGTGGCTCATGCCTGTAATCCCAGCACTTTGGGAGGCCGAGGCGGGGGGATCATGAGGTCAAGAGATTGAGACTATCCTGGCCAACATAGTGAAACCCTGTCTCCACTAAAATACAAAAATTAGCTGGGTATGGTGGTATGTGCCTGTAGTCCCAGCTACTCGGGAGGCTCAGGCAGGAGAATTGCTTGAACCTGGGAGGCAGAGGTTGCAGTAAGCCGAGATTGTGCCACTGCACTCCAGCCTGGCGACAGATCAAGACTCTACCTCAAAAAAAAAAAAAAAAAAAAATCAGAACAATTCATTTTCCTGAACTGTAAAATATGGGTGGGAAACAAGACTGCTCTGGGAGTGTTGTTCTTCCTCTTTCAGGCATTAGTTTTCTATCCTGTGTAACGCAATACCAGGCAACACCATTATATCACAGTTCTGTAGGTCAGAAGTCCAGGCACGCATGGCTGTGTTCTCTCACACAGCTGATATCAAGGTCTTGGTTGAGCTGGACTCTCATCTGGAAGTTCTGGGGAAAAATCTGCTACTAAGCTCATTCAGGTTGTGGCAGAATTAAGTTCCTTGCAGTTGCCGGGCTGAGGTTTCCATGTTTTTTCTGGCTGTCATCTGGGAGCCACTTTCAGCTTCTAGAGCCACCTGCATTCCTCCCCACATCGCCTGTCCATCTTCAAGTGAGCAATAGCACCTCAAATCCTTCTCGTGCTTTGAATCTCTCTGACTTCTCTCTCTACCATGAGCTGGAGAAAACTCTGCTATTAAAGAGTTTCTTAGGTTTATGTTGGACCCACCTGGATAATCTTTCTTTTGCCAAATAAGGTAGCATAATCATAGAAGTGATAGCTCATGATATTTAGATTCCACTAACACTCAGAAGGACCCATACTCTTGGAATTCTACTGCACATGACAATGCAGCTTGGCACCAAGAGGGTTCCTGGGATCAGAGTGATACCTGATGGAGGAGCAGTGGTTCCTACTGTACTTGGGGACTGTTTTGCCTTGGGGTGTATTGAAGGGAAATGAGCTACTTCTGGGAGTGGCAGCAAGATTCTTTTAGCCTGGTACATAGAGGCACTTGCAAGAAAAGACCTGTTTATGGGCCTATGACAATGACTTTATAGAGACCTACAGAAAGACTTGCAAAAATTTCTGAGGATAGGTGATCCTGCAGCAACACATGGGGCCATAGACTAATCAAATGTGAGTCATCACTGTTGGAGTGACCATGTTTGCGTGCATACAGTAGTGAGGACTGGAAAAATGTTCCTCAGGTCACGGCAGATGTCAGTAACTTAATCTGATGAAGTCCTGAAGATCTGTTTTATGACCCTTCTAGGCCCTTGTCCTTTCAATTTCGAGATTATAAACCTGGCAAATAGCTAAGCTAGCATTCAGCCACAGTGTGTCAAGCTCAAAAGCCCATGAATCCTTCTCACGCAGTCTACCAGGGATGGGAAACAGGTGGCATGCTTACTGTGATGCAGCACTCCCGTGCTCTATCAGTGACCACACACCACCTTTCTGCTAAGACCTGAGCCAGCCTAGGAATCATCATGACTCTGCTCTCAACTACCACTGGCAATTAAACAGAGTTGAAGTTCAGGGCAGAACTCAACTCCCATCCCTGGAGACCACACTATACCTCAAATTCCAGCAATGCTAGAAACAGAAAGATTTCCGCCAATTTCTTACTCAGCTGCAAAATCATGTAAATGTAAGAGGAATACCTTCACTCCCTCTATTGTGTACCTTTAGTTGAATCTGACTAGGCCAAGGGAAGTTAAAAGAACTGAAATCTTTTATATATTTTTAGGACTATTACTCAAACTTTAATTCTGGGATTTTCCTTTCCTAGCTTTTCTTTTTTCTTTTTTCTAAGTATTTTACTGATTAAAATGAATGGGAAAGGAATTAAAATGAACAAATGGCAGGAATGTTGACCCAAAGAGGATATACTAAAGCCATTTGTGCTATTTAACCTTCTTAGAGGGAACTGATGATGTTAACATTAAGAGGCTGCGCTCTGTTCCCACAGAGAAGCAGGGCAGCCTTAGGCGAGCTGTCAAGGAGCTCAAGTTAATGGAAGTTACTGGAAGCGCTGTAATGCATTGCTAAGAGAGGGAGGGGGGGTCTCTTGGATAGTGCAGCAGCTGTATTTGCATCTGGGAAGATGGAGAAGGGGGCTGCTGGAGTGTCGCGTAGCCCTATATTTTGAAATGCAAAGGTTACCTTTTTTGTATTGGCATTTCTAGGATGCATTCCTATGGTGCAGCCATCTCAAACTAAAGATCAGGTATTTCTTCCTAGATATTTCTTGTTCAGACAACAGAGACAAAAAGGAAAACCATACCTGAGTCTCAAAGACAGTAAATGGAGGTTACTCTTAAGTTGGCCTTAGGAGCCAGTGATCTAACCCCCACCTACTCCACCGTCACTTCCCAGGATCTGGGTGGAGGCCACACTGGCCTCAAGGTTTTCAGTGTGGCTGTTTTCCCTTTGGTCTGTTCTCGCCTTCCTCTTTGTCAGAGTAACTCCTATTTAGTGGTGCATGGTAGGCACAGCTGATAGCAGTAACGTAAGCATACCCTGAGAATGACCTTTATGGCAGACACATCTGAATGTAGGTTTCCAAGCTCAGGAATCTGGGAGTGGCCAAGCCAGAGATTCATTCCTTGTCTATGAGGAAAATCTGAGCCCCCAGCTTGTCCTTTGGAACCTGGGTCATACAGGGGATCCAGGCCCTTTGTGTTCGGTTAAATGAAGTTTGCCAGGTGGAGGTTGTTGGGGGAGGGTGCTAAGCGAAGGTTCTGTATATAAACTGCATGCTTATTACAAGCAGCAGTGTTCTCTCGTCTCCTGACACTGCACCATCCGTTTGCGTAAGTTTCCCACTGATAAAACCCTGTGTCGTGCTGCTGGTTCTGGGACTCTTTTTTTGTCTTCTTAAACTTGGTGCTGTCCCTAATGAAGTGAATAGGGATCCTACATGACAAGTTTTCTTGTCTTAATTTAGGTGCATGCCTTGTGGGGCTCTTTTCTGTCTTACAAACCTTATCAGATGCCTCAGTTACACATTTGTTTACAGCTTTGTACTCTGCCTCAGTCACACTTGTGGTTGCTATTTAGTAATGCTTACTGAATAATTAATTTATTGTGTGCTGTAGTTGTTTTTTTAAAATGAGATTGTAAATTCCTTGAGGCCAGGAATTAAGTCTCTTTCATTCACTGCTGTATCTGCAAAACCTCGCTCAGTATTTAATACTCAGGCAAGGGCTTGGCAAATATGTGTTGAATGAATTATTGTGAGAAACAAGAAACTAGGACCCCGGAGCACTGGCTATGACACAAGCATGCAGCTGGTGGGTTTTGTTCTCGGTACACCTTCTCCCTCTTGCAGCATTTCTCTTCCTGCATACATCCATCCACACATGCCAGGCTCACTTCATAGGGCTTAGCCCCCAGTTGACTGTTAGGTATTTCCTCAGCTAAGGAACTGAGTTCACAATGACCAAGGCTGTTTTGAGCTATTTTTGGAGAATCTTAAACAACGGAGATGTTTCTAAGTTTCAGCTGCTTGGAAGATGTTAAATTGGTAACCAACGTAGTGATCTAGGAAATGCCATGTGCTATAAGGAGATTCTCCCCCATACTATTAAAGGAATCTCCAAAATGAGGCCACATAGCAGATGGGGGTAGGTGGGAGGGAAACTTTTGTGATGGTGATGATGCAGGTGGAGTGAATTAGATCAGATGTTTTTGTTTTTAGCAGAAAATTGTGATGGTTGAAACGGACAAGGCCTCTGGCATCTTTATTAAGCCTCCAGCAGCTACACACCTCAATAATATGAGGAGGGGCCCTGCTTGGTTGACTGGTAGTTGGTGGGTGGATGGTTAGTTGGTTGGTTATTTTCTTCCGGTCAAGCTTGACTTTCTAAATGTGTAATAAAGTCATAGGACTTTCATGCCTTTGCCCAAAATGACTCTTTCTGGTCAGAATTAACTATGTGTACCTTGGTGCTCCCAGAGTGGTTAGCAGACATTTTACTTCATTTTGTGCTCCCACAACAGACAGTAGGCCTTTTAGGACTAGAAGCCCGTTTCCCAGATCTGTGTCCAGAGCCTCAATCCCAGTGCATCACAAGAGTCAATCCTTGAGACCGATGTGTTGATTTAAACCCAATGGAATGTGTTAGAGGACCCACCTGGCCTGGCCTGTCTCACTACCAAGCATGGGTTGGCCATGGAGTAACAAGTCTGAAGCGTCTGGGGGGCGTGTGTATGCACACTCTTTCTCTTTTTTGCCTTCTTTTTCTCCCCTCTCTCCTGCCTTTCTTTCTCTTCCTTCTTCCTCCTTTCCTTCTTGTCTCTTAGTTTCAGTTTTTCTCTGAGTGATTCTTTCATCTTTCTTTGTCGGTTTCTTCCTCTTTTCCTTCCTTCCCTGTGACATGAAAGGGTTTATAGGTTGTTAACTGCTCAAGGACCCCTTCACAAGAGGAGAAATGAGGGCAGAAATCCAGCCCACACTATACTGGCTGAGGCATAAGTGCTGGCATGGGGTTTTGTCTGCCCAGAGAAGGCATCTTTTTCTAATGTACACAGAAGTGTTTTGGGGACTAAGAGCAGCCTTTTCCTTCCCTACAATATTCCCAGGGGAAACAGTCATTTTCTATTTTCTGTTTTATCCGGGCTTCCTCGTATACCAATAAACCCTCCATTACCCTCCTTCTCCCACCTGCTGACCAAACCTGGGCAGGTTGGAATTGCATTTGTATTAGAAACATATCATTTAAAAAGTGTTTTGCAGTATTTAGGATTTGTGTCTTTTTTTTTCTGCCGATCTTTTATTTTTGTTGGACTCTTTTGAGTAGACGAGCTAAACTTTCATTTTCCTTAGATGTTTCCCTCTAATTTTCTCTTCCCACTTGCCTATATAACTAAACCCTCCTAAGCTCTTGTTGATCCACTGGCAATGAAGGTATGTTTATCTAACAGTGGTGTTTGTTCCATAATCTCTGACTGAAAATATTGAGGTTGGGAAACCTTTGCATCTGCAAGCTGCCTGACAATCAGAATTGCAGACAGGGAAGTTCGAGCTTTGGGAATACTCTTGAGATTGAGGTCCATTTCTAATTACCTTTTGTATCTGTTGTTCCTGGCACATTGTTTAGCACGTAATAGGCATTTATGAAGACTGCCGAATGCCTGGATGAAGAAGGGAGTGAATAAATCCTCCTCGAGCCACAGGCTATTTAGGAGACTCACACTAGTGTTAGGAGTAGCCAGTATAAATCCAGGTCAGGGCAGGCACTGACCCTTGCATTCCGCTGGCCTGAGCTGCAGTGAGATGATACTTGTATTAGGCTCTTGTGAGATTCAAGAAACTGGAGCACGGTAAGGTTAACCCACTTAAAAAACATAAAATACATGGAAGCCAGGGAGACTGGAAACCAGCTTGGTATTTATAGACAAGGTCTCTGGCAAGGCCATGCAGATCAAGAGAGCAGGAGAGATTTTTCCCTCAACTGCTGCTCCACCATTGTAATGACAGTGACTTTGGTCTGCCTCTGCTGTTCCCATTGACTGCTTTTTGCTCTCCTCCAGCCTCACACTTCCGCCTGGTGTCTGGTCTTGGAGTTTTTCCTAGTGTCTGTAGATTATCCTTTCTGGAGGCTGTCACTATAGGTCCCATCGTCTAGCTCTTCTGACTGGGTGGTCCAGCCATGTCCAAAAATGGTCCTGCTGTAGAATGCAGAGCCCTTGTACCAGGCTGCATCAGGGATAGCATCCTGGATGTGGCAAGCTCCTCAGACAGGGACCGTTAGTGCAGGCATTTGAGGCTTCCCAGAAGTACATGGGCTGAGCACTTTGTAAAGATTGCTGCTGTATCTTGAGTGTCAAACCAGAATACGTTTTCAGTTTACAGTCATACCTCATTCACTTAGAGCTGGCTGTCTCAGGAATACTTTATAATACAGGCAAATGCAACTCCATTAGGTGCAAAACCATGTAGTCAGTAAAAAGACAACCCCAGGTTGACAATAGAGGGCGTACTATCGAAGCTGTCAGCCGGTGGCACTTGCAGGTCATAGAGACCTAGCTCTCTTTGATTTAGGATAACTTTTCCTCAGCTGTGATCTCTCCTTATGCTCTTCATTCACAATGCCTGACAAAAGATGCTAGAGGTGTCTCAAAAGTGCCAGAAGTGGTTTTACAAAGTTTCAGTCTCTTTCAAGAAAATGGTTGAGGAAACAGAATGAAGCTATTAGGGTTTGGCAGAATTCTTTGACAATATGAAAGAAAGACCTCATAAAACTCACTGCAGCCTGGGATGACTGCCTGATGATCATACAGAATTGGAAGGAATGATGTTGGAGCTTGTCAGACTTCAGGGGATTTGATGAGGACAGTCACTGTCTCTTTAATGATGATGCTGTAATGACTGTGTGCATCGCTTATTTCATTTTGGGGAATGCATTCTCCCCACCCTCAAGCTATTTCCCAAGAAATGAACACAGGACAATTTCCAGGAGAAGAGCCCTGATCTTTCCTCTGTCTTCACACAACTGGGGCTCACTGACATTTTCTTTGCCAATGTGAAGAACACACGGGGCTGAATCTGTTCTCTTGTTCCACGGTGAGTGTCGCCATAAGTCCAGATACTGTTTCCCTTCTGGGGACTTGGCAGCTAGCCTGAACCTCCTGCCTGGGATTAGCAGGGGCCTGGGGATGGAGGGGAGGCTGCCCAGGTCATTGTCCTTGTCCCCCTTGATCTCTCCCTTTAAGCAGCAGACTCAGTCACTGGAACCATCAATCTAGCACATTTCATAAACAGTAAATTCATTTTAAAAACCTGCTGCTGAGCAGCCATCTGTCTCCATTTTTGTCAATCTGCTGTCACAACAATGCTAGTGTACTGTGAGGTTGTCTTTCACTAAAGACTCCTTGATCTGAAGGCGAGCACACTAAACGCAGAGACAAGAACTGTGTGCCAACTGACAGCATTTCTGACCACTAGCCTTTCATCACTGGAACCTGGAATTTAAAACTTATTTTTGACCTAAAATGATGATATTGATGGTTTCTATGTCTTGCTGTGCTTGATTTACATACTTTAAGATTACAGAGTGTTCTAACAACCTAACTTATTACTGAATAGGTAGGAAGAAGACTGACAAGTCTTATTATCATTTAAGTGTTCCTGGTAGATAAACTGAGGCACAGAGTAGTTAAGTGCCCAAGGACACACAGCGAGGAGGAGAACTGGGAATATATCTGGAGCTATGGTCTCCCTCATGAACAACTGAGTCATCTCCCTGTATCTGCTTTTTTTTTTTTTTAAATATCATGTAAGCATTTCACAGAATCTCTACACATGGACATTTTGCTCTCCAGAGGCCAGTCAGAGCATAGCAAAGAGAATTGGAACCAGCTCTGAGCTGAGTTGTAAGAAGAAGCTGGCACCTGGATCCCAAGCCAGTTTTTAATACATAACATCCTACAGTGTATTCTGCTTGCAGCACACAGGAGCTCTCTCCACATCATTTTTATTAGGAGGAAAACATATTAAACAAAACCAAAAAACCTCAATAACATAAAAATCACTGAAAGCAAGCCAAGGATGCAGACAGTACCAGACGAACTGTAGGCAGTGGAAATACTCTTGCAAAGGAAGCGTGTTAACTTATACTCAGGCCCCACAGGCTTGTCTATATATGAAATGATCTGCAGGAGCTTGGAGTGTGTTTTCCTGTGCTTACCACCCCTAAGGACCCTTACAAGCCATTTTGGATGTTAGAAGAAGAGTCTAGGTGGGAAGCTGGTTCAGAGCCCATCAGGATTCCATTATGCCCGTGATGTTGGCACTCCCTATCTGCTAACATGTTAACATTTAGAACTACCTAAAATAAGTCAGATCTAATCTCCAAGCATAGATTTCAAGGCAGTGAGCTACTCTGTTGTTCATTCCTGCAGCATCTTGGGTTGTCACTCCCTGCATTGCTCCCCTCCGCCTTCCTTTGAGGAAAGTGCTTGGCTTTGACATGTACCCTCTAGTGTCTGTGATAATCCTCTTTGTGGCTCTTCTCCTGCTTTGTTCTTGTTTTTGACACATTGAGCAAAGCATCTGGAATTGAAAGGGTCAACTTCCCTTTGAGCAATCAGTGGACGCCAAGAATACTACTTCTGCCTATTCTTATTCCTTGGGGTGATGGTTAATTCTGTGTGCCAACTTGGCCAGGCTGTGGTGCCCCATTGTTTGTTCAAACACTTGTCTAGATGTCGCCATGAAGGTAATTTTCAGATGTGATTAACATTTCACACAGTAGACTTTGAATAAAGTAAATTACCCTCAGTAATGTGAATGGGCCTCATCCAATCTGTTGAAGATCTTAAGAACAAAGACCAGTTTCCTGAAGAAGCAGCAAATGTTTGCTTCAAGACGGCAACATAGAAATTATGCTAGAGTTTCTGGTCCGCTGGCCTGCCCTGAAGATTTTGGACTCAAGGCTGTAGCATTGACTCTTATCTGTATAGTCTGCCTACCTGCCCTACAGATTTTGGACTTGCCAGACTTCATATTTGTGTAAACCATACCTTAAATGTCTGTCTGTCTACCTATCTATCCATCTACCCACCCACCCACTCAAACTTTTTGTTCTGTTTCTCTGGACAGAAGCACTAATATACTAAGCAGCTAATACACTTGGTTAATTTCAACATTTCCTTCTCTACAAAGGCCTAGAAGGTAATTAGAACATTCTGGAGTGGCCCTAGCCCTGCCTTTTATTAGCCCTGCCTCTCGTATGATCTTGGGGAAGTTGCAAACATTGCTGCCTCTGTTTATGTAACTGTTAAATAGGAATAGATTATTTGCTGCTAGGTTGTTATGGATGTGCCACAGAGTAAATGCTATATGTTTTTAAAATTAAAACATGTATATTAAATCATATCCATCACTTTTGGAGGCTGAGGTGGGTGGATCATCTGAGGTCAGGAGTTTGAGACTGGCCTGGGCAACATGGTGAAACCTCATCTTTACTGAAAATACAAAAATTAGCCAGGCATGGTGGCATGCGTCGGTAATCCCAGCTACTCAGGAGGCGAGGCAGGAGAATCATTTGAACCTGGGAGGAAGAGGTTGCAGTGAGCTGAGATCATACCACTGCACTCCAGCCTGGGTAACAGAACGAGATTCCATCTCAAAAAAAAATTATTTAACACAATATAAAATCTATTGATTTGATGTTGTAGGCATATTAAATGTTCATGTGTGTTCTAGTATGTGAGGAAGTGCTGGAGAAAATGTGGAATGCACTTCATGTTGTTCCTGAATCATTGCTTCTAGTTTCCTGGAGGAGTGTGGTTGATGTGCTGGTGAAGGAAAATGCAGGGTCATTGAAGGTGGATCAATCCACCCTTAAATCCTTGTTCTCCCATCTTACCACTTTATGATTTAAAGCAAAGGACACTAACTTTTTGAGACTTGGGACTTTACAAGACCCTTAGGTCAGCCCTAGCTCCGTAGAGGTGGCAGTCTTGAAATTGTGCTTAAATGGATCCACAGAGAATTCACCCTGAAAAAGGAAAGGAACTGGAGGACACATGCTTGGCACATGACCTTGATTATTCACCACTAGAACGCAAGACTTCAACGTGCCTATTCCCCAGTTTTGCCACTGAATTTGTCCCAAATTGTTCAAGAGTGATGGCTGTAAAAGCTTGGAGAACATGCTCCCCATTGGAAGCTTAATGAAGAGCTATAAAACCTGGTGAGTAGAGCAGCAAAAGGTGTTGGCAGTCGAGGACAAGTGGAAAAGAGAAAAGAACAGCTGTTAAATGATGAGGGTTTTTAGTGTGAACAGCTGTTGAGATGTCTCAGCCGGATACAAGGGCAGGGGCTTGGAGGGAAGCTTGGCACCCCATGGTTATTACCTGGTGGTGGTGGTGGTGGTGGTGGGATCAGTTTTTACCCAAAAAAATGTTTTTGTTTTTTGTTTTTTTTTTTCTTTCTTTCTCATATTCTGGAGCAATTGTTCTTAGCCAGTGGAGATTTTGTCCCCCAGGGGAACTTTGGAAATTCCTGGAGTCTTTGATTGTCACTAAGGGGACCGAGGTTGCTATAGTCATCTAGTGGGCATCTAGAGCTGCTAAACATCCCACAATGCACAGGACAGCCTCACAAGAAAATACTTGGCTCAAAATGTCAGTAGTGCCAAGGTTGAGACATCCTGCTGTGGAGGCCCTCCGTGCCTTAAAGGAAGAGTAAGCAGCCCTGGTACGGACTGTTATATTGGTGGCAATAATAGCATAGGAGTCGCATTGCTTCTTCGAGAACAGGAGGTTCAGATGTATTTTGGATGTTTCCTCCAAGACAATAAATTTGCTTGAATGTCTTGTGTGGTGCTATGGATGCTGCCTCACCCAAACCAGGTATTTCAGAGTTGATTTGGAAATGACTTTGAGACCAATTCACCTATTGCCTCAGCATGATGGTAACATAGAGCCAGGACAGCGTCCATGACAGTAAAATGGCTTTGATGAAGTGACTTTGTTCCCGCTGTTCAGCTGGGGCTTTCGGATCCTCGTTTGATCTCAGTTAAAGTGCAGACTCGGAGTGGTCAAGGGCTGTGGCTCCTCCCTTTCCTGGGCCTCCCTCCATTCCTAACAAAGGGCAGGGCCTCAAGAAAGAAATGTTTCATAGAGGAAAGTCACCTCCTACTTTAATATAGTTCAACAGGCTGACAACTTGAAAAAAAAAAATAGGACAGGAAGGAGAAAACCATCTCAGTGATGAATGTTCTAAAATTAGAGTCTACGGTGCAGGTATTGTATTTCCTCAGAATATTAATATACCCTCACTGGAATACATCATTGAAATTTCACTGGAAAATTGGAAAGGACAAGGAGAGAGATTCAGCCTGAAGGATATTTTGAATATCTTAAGTTATTGAAATAAACAAATTAAAAAACGAATTTGTTATGTTCAGGTCCAGATTTATGACAAGGCAGTAAGTTTGAGGTCATTTTTATTGTGGCACATGGGGAAGCCTCTGAAGATTCCTGTGTCCCAAAGACCTGTTCACAAAAATATTTTCCAGATTATTCTAGCTGTATGGGAGCATAGAGAGTGATGTTTCCTATCGAAAGTGTTTAAGAAGCTGTCACTTACTCAAGATCACTTAGTCAGTGTCTAAGCCAGAAATAAAGCCAGTTTCCCAGCTATGAGACCATTACCCTGTGATGCTCTGCCTGCCATTTGTCATGGTGTCTGACATTCCACGCTTGACAGGTAGGGAGATAAAGATGATTGGTGTCTGGAGTCAGGCAGATGTGAGGATGCAGCACAGCTTGGCTGCTCTTTTTCTGTGGGGCTTGCTTAA
The DNA here is from genome assembly GCA_963574635.1 of Cheracebus regulus. Lineage (NCBI taxonomy): Eukaryota > Metazoa > Chordata > Mammalia > Primates > Pitheciidae > Cheracebus > Cheracebus regulus. The sequence goes on along the minus strand of CAUYQU010058618.1, from coordinate 12,818 downwards.
CTTTTCTGATTCTTGGTTTTCTCATATGAAAGTAGAGAAAATAATTATTAGCGGTTTACTTACCTGTGTCATGAAAACTTCTAGGCCTGTTAAAGCTCCTTATTGTAATTCAATTTTTACAGTGACTTTTTATAACAGACTGGTGTTACTCAGATTGTGATTCACAGAACACTCGTTTTTAAGATGTGTTTAACTTTTTCAATAATTAACGTGTTTCATGGCTCAATAATTGTAGGAGACACCAGTTAAATCAAGATAAACAGAATAGGAATTCTTTTTTTTTGTTTGTTTTTTTAAAGCCTACAGCACCCGGAATTCCCAGGCGGTCTCCCATCCAATTACTAACCAGGCCCGACCCTGCTTAGCTTCCGAGATCAGACGAGATCAGAATAGGAATTCTTAGCGCCTCCAATAGGTGAATGGGTATGACTTACTAAGACAATGTAATAAGCAACATTTCACAAATATGTATGACCATGGAACTTTTTTTAAGTGGAACATCTGATAACATCTTGTGGGATGCTAGTTTCCATGGGACACAGTTTGGGAATTACGGTAGGTTGATTATACTGACGTGTCTACTCCTTGTTTCTGGGCTCAGATATGTGACTTATTTTGGCCGATCAGTGGTTAACAGGCGTGATACAAGCAGAAACTGAGAAAGTCCTTGTGCATTGAGGTTTGCTGTCTTGCTGCTCTTTATAATCACAGATCCTAATTTTCCCTGGCTCCTTCATCGTAACTGTTGTACTGAACCCCTGTAGACTCCACTGAGGTTGGTACCAGGTTCCGGAGGCTGAAGAAGAGACCCAGAGCCAGTGAGTGAGACATGAGATTTTACTGGGTCTTCCATACAAGGGAGAGAGTCCACTGGTGATGGGCTGGACAGAATATTTGCATGGATTAGTGGTGGTGGGCTGGGTGGGAGAACCACAACTGCTTGCAAAAAACGTGTTTTATATAGCATTTTCACTTAACACCTTTTCCCTGACAACTTCCATCTGGCAACTTTCATGGAACTCAGATCTCAAGGCCTCAATCCTCCATACAGCCCATGTTCCACTGGACAGGCAGAGAGCTCAGATGTTCCTCATAGACAAGGAATGAATCTCTGGATTGGCCACTCCTGAAACCCCTAGCTTAGAACACACATTCAGTTGTACCTGACATACAAGGTCATTCTCAGGGTATGCTTGATGTTGTCAGTTGGCATTTACCATATGCTAACTATGAGTATATGCTAGGTTAGCATATGCTAACCTGCTGGAAGAATCAAGATTGGAATTGATAAAGCTGAGGTCATTGGACCTTATTGCCCCAAGCCAACCACTAGCCAACCACCACCAGAAATGGAGTCTCAGCTGAGAGCCAACTGACCTAGAAAATATATAAGTGAGTCCAACCAAGATCAGGAGAAATTTCCAAGTTAAATCGCAAACCTGTAGGCCTGTGAGCCAATACATGATGGTTGTTTTAAGCCACTCGTTTTTGTGTGGTCAGTTATAGAGTATTATGTGTAGCAGTGTAAAGCTGACACAGGAATTGAAACAGATAGGAAAGTGGAATGTCCACATTCTGGCCCCAACTTTTTTTTTTATTCCCTATGTAAAATACAGTCCCTCCCTCCTCCCAAGATCCTTAAAGTTTTCATCTAATCATAGCATCAGGCTCAAGGTCCAGGATCTCAAGGTATAAAACAGGTCCTAATGTGGCTCCTTGGGTACAGTTCCTTTGAATTGAAGCTCTATGAGTGAAAAAGACAAATTTGGCCTTCAAACCTAATGCAACAGGGTAAGAGAGGACAGAATAATTATAGTAGACGATCCCATTCAAACAGGGAAAGAATGGAAAGCTGGTAAGAGGCACTGGCTCATAGCAATCCTGAATTCTATCCTTGAAAATGCTGCCAGGACCTTCTCTTCCAGAGGAGGGGAATATTCTTGATTAGGCCTCTGTTCTGCCTCCTGGGAGTGACTCCCTAGTCCATTGTTTTCTAAGGCTCTGTTTTCTACCATCTGGGTTATCTTTTCTACCCTCCTTGGCTACTCCTGTGTGTTTTAAACTTTCTTAGTCTATTTCCTGATTGTGGAAATTAGAGACCTAGAGGTTTTCTTATATTTTGAATAGTCTTAATTTCTTTTTGTATAAACTGGTGATCCTTTTGTCAATATAGTACCATCAAAACTTTGTGAGTTTCTTGTAAATCTAATGGGCCAAAAGCAATACAATACGTTGAGCTAGATCTCTCTCTAGACTCAACCATGGTTATTTGGGCAAGTTAAGTACTGTGAGACAGTGCTCTTAAGATTCCTAGTAGCCCATTTGTTGAGCTTAGAGGATCTGCTATTTTCTGTCCTGTTTCTTTCCAAAGTCTTAATAGATGGTCTTAAAGACAAGTATTTGATTAGATCCTTGTCCCAGGCTACATTTCACTTTGAGGCTCTCTTGCTAGCTGAAGAGACAGATGAAAAACAATTTTCTTTTCCAGCCAAGAAGTCCTAGTTCCTCCATGGTCTCTCTCAATTTGCTTATACACTGGGCAGTTATTTTTCTAGCCCTTTCATTTCTTGTAGAATCTTACCAGTATGCAGCAGACGCTTTCCACATTGTGCCTGGAAATATTATTGCTCAAATCCCAAGTTTTTTAGGCAAATTTTCTACTATCTGAATTGACACATGTAGCAGTCTTGTCATTTTTTTGTTGTTACAGCATAACCCATGTTGTCATTTTTCCATCCTCTTGTAGCAGTTTCCTCATAATTTTTCTAGCCTCTGGCCATTTTTTTTTGTTACAATAGCACCCTAATTCTAAATAACAGTTTCAATGTTAGTTACTTGTTGCTACAAATAATGTTGAAGAACAAGTCACCGCAAAATTCAGTGGATTAAACATTTATTTAGCTCACAAGTGTACAGATCAACTATTGAGGCTGAATTGTTCTTCTTGTCTCTGACATATTTTCTTGAGGAATAAACTGGCCAGCAGATCTAGATGGCCTTGGCTGGGGCCACTTGGCTTGGCTGCACATATGTGGCATGGCTAGCCCAGTGGGCTAGCCCATTGCATTCTTGTTAGCAGTGTCTAAGTGCAAGAGTATGCAAACCTAACCATGCCAGAAGGCAAGCAAAAATGCACAGGGGCTTCTCCAGCTTCTGCAGCCATCACATTGGCCAAAGCAGCATAAATAATCAAGTCCAGAGCTGGAGTAGGACAAGATTTCAGTGTTACAGAGCAAGAGATATGGATATAGATAGACCATTAAACAGTGTTGTTAATAACCTCTGTATGCTATAGAAATTATTTCTGTGTAACTATAAGAATTCCTGCTGGGTGTGGCAGCTAACACCTGTAATCCCAGCACTTTAGGAGGCTGAGGTGTGCGAATCACTTGGGGTCAGGAGTTAGAGACTAGTCTGGCTAACATGGTGAAAACCCATCTCTACAAAAATTAGCTGGGCATGGCAGCAGATGCCTGTAATCCGAGCTACTCGGGAGGCTGAGGCAGGAGAATCACTTGAACCCGAGAAGTGGAGGTTGCGGTGAACAGAGATTGCACCACTGCCCTCTAGCCTGGGCAACAGAGTGAGGCCCTGTCTCAAAAAAAAAAAAAAAAAAAGAATTCCTGAGATAGAAGCTTGCACCAGTGCCTCCCCGGAACAGAGTTCACTGATGTCCTTGTGGGTTAACTGTGTCAGTTTCTTTGACTTTTCTGGCTGTTTCATAAATTTGTTTGAAGTATTTTCAATCCTCCTCCGTTTCCTGTATCATCTTTTTAAAGTAAATTCCATATGTTTATTACCTACAGGGTTGACTGTCACCTTCCCTTACTTGTCCTAAGTTAGTCATCCTACTGGGAAAAGTGAATAGCTGAAAGAAATAGAGGGAGGAGAGGGAAGAACCTGAGGGATCAAAAACGATTGCCAAAAGCAGAGGTATCTGGATGTCAGTGAAGTTGTGAATATGTGTAAATGTGGCTACATGTGTATATATTTGTACCAGATGTAATGTTTACATGAGTGTGTATACAATAATTTTTATTAGTGTAGGTATGTGTGGGTGTGTATACATCTGTGCGCATGTGTATTAGTGAATGTATATGTGTGTGGTAATGGGTATTCCTTCTCAGTTCATTGAAAATCACTATATGTGACGGGATTAATGAATCAGCCAGTTACTTAGGTACTCACAGAGCAAAGCCCTATGGGAAAAGAAGGAAATAGGAAACATGGAGGAAAAAGGGTTATAAGAACAAAGCAGGAGTTGGGGGCTCTTACACCCCAGCTTAAACTTCCAAGTTTGAGAAATCCCAAATGGCATTAATGAGCATTTAACTCCTTCTCTCCCCATGTCCTTTCTCAGGTCTCAACACTGAGAAAATACGGGATAAAAACATCCAAGTTGCCTTTCCATAAAGTAATATGAAACAGAGGAGCACGACATGGGTTTTATCCCTTTGATTCTCCCACCAAAGTGTCCCATCCTTACTGGAGATAGAGGACCCAGGAGGTGATATCTAGTCCCTTCTCTTTCTCAAGAGTGGGGTGTTGTTCTATTTCCTCTGAAATATTTTATTTTGAGAACACATACCAGGTATGTCTTTGCCAAGACTCTCTTCCAAGAGGCCTGGTTTGAGTTAGGAACTTGCCTGTTACTCACCGGTTTCGTGAGTTCTCGGAACCTCTCGGTGAAGCTTCAGCAATCTGGGGTTCTTTGGAAGTCCTAATTCTAGTTCCGCACACTTACCAAAGCTCTTGAGACCAGTGGGAGATTTTCTGTTATGTTGTGTGAAAGCATTTGTTGTTCCAGGGAGGAATCAGGAAGTTGATTCCACTTGTTGTATTAGTGGTGATCTCTGAGGGGAAATACTTTTCAGTTGGCAGGGGACGGTGAGTCTATGAGATTGAAAACTTTTGCTTGAAGAATTCTGTAATCTTGGATGACCTAGTACTATTTAGTCAATGGATAAAATTACAGAACTACACCATAAGGGTTAGTATTATCCCATTTCAGGATTAAACCTCAAAGAGATTAAATCACATGCCCATGATCACTCAACTGGGATGATTCCAAAAGAATGCTCTTGAGCACCTCACTCTACTGCCTCTATGGCAGGTGATCTATTCCCTCCAGACCAAAAGGCTATGTACTTTATTTACCAGTTCCCCGTGGTAGAGCAGCAATACACAAATAGGTTAACTAGGCCGGGCGCGGTAGCTCACGCCTGTAATCCCAGCACTTTAGGAGGCTGAGGTAGTCAGATCACCTGAGGTCAGGAGTTCTAGACTAGCCTGGCCAACACAGTGAAATGCTGTCTCTACTAAAAATACAAAAATTAGCTGGGCATGGTGGTGGGTGCCTGTAATCCCAGCTACTCGGGAGGCTGAGGCAGAAAAATCACTTGAACCTGGGAGGTGGAGGTTGCAGTGAGCCGAGATTGTGCCACTGCACTCCAGCCTGGGCGACAGAGCAAGACTTTGTCTCAAAAAAAAAAAAAAAAAGGTTGACTGTAGTCTAGCACAGTCTGGATTTCTCTCTGTACCCTGCTATCCACAGTCTGATTGTATAAAGGCTCAGCCTTCAAAGCCTTGTCTTAGATACACATTGAACCAAAGTTCCCTTTATCTCCTCAAGGAACAGACCAGTGAGGTGCAAAATCCTACTTTGTTGCTGCTCAGCCTTAGACAGTGAAAATTATTCTAAGAATTCATAGCAATCATATTTGAAACTTGATTTACTATGATTGCAAGTCTTAAAAATGATGCATGATATGTTGATTTTGATGTAACAATGTCTCTTTAATAAAAGACCCACAATAGTTTTCATACATTATCTCCACCTTAAGATAATGTTTGACTTCCCAGACCATACTTGCTATTCTATCTCAAGAAATGCTAGAGAAACAAATCCTCGCTTATGCATAAACATATTCAAAGGCAAAAGATTTATTTATTGATGAGAACCTCAAATTGACCAATTTTTAGCCTTCTCTTTGAAAGGAAAAATGTTTTCCAAAATGAGATTGCTACCAGATGTAGTGAATTACATAGCACTTTCTCAGATATGAAAAGCAGATGAAATGGAATATTCTGGTTTCTGATTCAGCCCTATTCTTATCTACACATAGCTCTTCTTAAGTGAACTTGACAGTGTTGTGGGCTGATATTAAGATAGACTACTTTAGTAAACAAGAAAAAGGGTTTCACTCCCTGCAATAGCAAATGAGCTTTATAATAGAAATTTCTTTGTGCAGGAGAAGACATTACAACTTTCAACACACACTAAATATATTTGCTAGGCAAAAAAATGCATTTCATTACATGCAGTGCACTTGCTGTTGTACATTAACCACTTTTTGCTTTGTATTGAAGATGTAACATTTTCTACTGTAAAATGTCTGCAATTTATTTTTAGGCTTCTGGTTTTCCCATGAAGTAAATAGCCCTGTTCTGATAAATGTACATTATATAAGAGGCAAAATGTGCAGAGCAAACATTTGAGTTTGTTGGGGTATCTGTACAGTTTTGTAAGCAGGCAACAGTTAAAATTTTGGACCACAATAGCTAATTTTATTAACACAACCAGGCTGTAATTACTAGATTTACTGGAGTCCTTTACTTTGACACTCTCAGCAACTATAATAGATGTGTATGTTCTCTAAAATAATACTATTGCAGCTACAACTATAATTTTTCCTGACAATGTGTCTGCTGGGTTAAAAAAACCATAATTAATACTTTATTTAATCTTTGCATACTGTATACCTAGTTGACCATCATTCAAAATGGCAGTAGCCCAGAGCCATAGTTTCTTCACAGTTGAATGTATTTGACCCTAATTACTGCTTATTGGAAATACACCAAACAAGAAAAAGGAGCTGTAACCAAGAATTCAGGCTTTAATTTTTTCTGTGATGAGAGAACTTTAATGGTCATTACTTATTTGTCTATAAGAGTTGCGGTTGTTGGGAACCAGCCCAACCCTGTGCGTGGATGCCCCGTGTCCCGACAGTGACGAGGGAGTGAGAAAAGGAAATAAAGACACAAGAGTAGAAGTTCACAGCCTGGGTCCAGGGGTCCAAGGAACTCTCGCGTGTGGTGAACTGCCTTGGCACGGAGCTCTGGGCTCCACATGCTTTTATTAGGTGTATACACTTGTTAATTGAGGGATCAGGGAGCAAGGAGGGATGATGAGGGGAGGACTTGAAACTATTGGGAGAGGCCTTGAAACTAATGTGGGCAAGATAGCCAAGGGGGAGAGGTATGGTCTGCAGTATTCAGTAGCAGACGTGATCTTATGCAAACCTAGAACACTGAGTTCTACCACTGGTTGCTACCAAGGTGCATGTGCATCAAGTTTAATAGATAAGGTGCCACCAGGTTTGACCACACCCCTCCCGAACATTTCAGACGGTGCCTTCAAGCTTTACTCCATATTCTGAGAACCTAGGCAGAACCTGTGGTGTTCCGATAATCTCTGCCCTGCAAGGCTTTTCCTCCTTGCAAGCTCCCATCTGCAAAGACCCTCCAGGATCTTGTGAGCAGAGGTCACCTCCCTTCTCAGAGATCTTACACAAGTCCTCTTTATGTAATCCTCATGCAGCCTCTGTGTTGAGGAGGCATTTGTGGGACCAAAGCAGATTTCCTGCTTTGCAGCCACCCTGCGGTGTTCCACGGTTTTACAGCGCTCTCAGATGGTCTTTACCTTAGGCCTCCTGTTGCCGCTTGATTTCTATTTTACTGCACCAATATTTGATATAGCTTAGTTTTGGGTATAAACTTCAGTGTACAATAAGTAAAGCAAGCTTATAATTATTTAACTAGAAATAACATAGGTCTGCCCCTGGCCATCTTGACCCACAGCGGAAGTCTTCGCTAGTTAGAGAATTACAATTATCTTGCTAATATCAGTCTTACACTTGAACATGTTTAATGGGCTATTGGTGGGGATTATGCTTGCTTTATACTTCCTTTATCCTTGTATTTAGAAGCATATGATTGACTGTTGGTCAGTGGTCAGGAACAGGAATAGGTGGATAGCAGGGAAAGGGCTTGTCCCCTTTGCTGGGAATGATGTAGTTTAAGTACTATTTTTGTAGAAACAAATGCCTTCAGTCTGCCTGGCTCTATGTTAGGGGGTGCTTTTGCATGCTATCTTATTTAATCATCACCCTATGATGTAGGCATTAACATTCCCATATTATAGATCTGGGACTAGCACCTCAGTGTGGGTAAGGAACGTGCCCTGGCCACAAGGTCAGTGAATGTTGGGGCTGGGCTTGACTGCATTACCGCCTGAGTGCTCACCTACACAGTATGAGACATTTCCAAACATTTGAAGCCTGGAAATGGAAAAAAAGTCCACTTGCAAGTAGAGGAGGAAATTGGAGGTGGCAGAACTAGAGAGACAGTATTTGCAGTGATCTGTTATATAAACACATTCACTGTAACTTGTTTAAAATGCTCCTTTTTGGTGCGCTACAGAGGATAGTTTCTTCAGCTACTTACGACAGTCTTATTTAATATACATGTGAACTTTTTACCATTTTGATGAAAAATAAGTCAAGCTGTAAGATTTTAGAGATCCGATGTCTCTATGTTCTCAGTTTATGAGAAGAAACTGAGTATTATGGTAAAAGAGGTCTTATGTTTTGGGGATAAACCACCTTTTATTGAGTCCAATAAATAAACACAGTAGCCATTTTCTAAAAAGGGCTACAATCCCCTCCACCTACCCACACATAAAAAAAACCCAAGAACCAACCTCAAAGTAAAACATCCCTGACCCTTACCAAGAAAAAGCAACTTATTTTTCTTGTGCAGCCTATTATTCAGCCTTAAAAATAAGTGAAATTCTGATACATGCTACAGTATGGATGAACCTTCAAGATGCCATGCTGAGTGAAAGAAACCAGACACAGAGGGCAAATGTGGTATGACTGCACTTACATGAGATGCCTAGAATGGGCACATTCATGGAGGGGCAGGGCCTAGAAGTCAGCAGAGGTTAGAAGGGTAAGAGGACAAGGAGTTAGTGTTTAGTGAGTACATAATTTTTGTTGGGGATAATGTAAAAGTTTTGGGTATAAATAGTGATGATTGGTTACATAATATTGTGAATGCATTTAATGTCATAGAATTGTACACTATGACTGGCTGAATTGATAAGTATTTTGCCACAATAAAAAATTAAAATTGAAAAATAAGGATTCTACCAAGATATTACAAAGGAGAGAGACATAAAGTTCTAGCCTCTATTGCTGGACCTAATACCTGAATATATTCTGATTCAACAACTTCAGAAAGTTCCTGTGTGAGTTCTTTCATTAATGTGATAAATATTTATTTAAAAGTAATGATATGTCATGTTAGACTCTGAGGGACTAGAGGGATAAGTAAGGGAGGTCTCCTGCCTGCAGGAGTGGAAAGACATTCACATTAAAAAATGATTAAAATATAGTCAATGGGCTGCAACAGAAATGTAATGAATAGTAGGGGAAGCCCGGGAGAAGCGCTCCTGAGGGAATCAGGCCCTCATAGAAGAGTGGATCATTGATCTGGGTTTGAAGTTTGAGCAGGAATCGGGTTATTTTTTATCTCAATAATATGCAGTATATTCTCACTCACAATTCCCTCCTTGGAATCTTGGATCTAAGATATTTGCAGCCTTTTCAAATATTTTGTAATATTTTCCCCTTGGGTATGTATAGCCAAATTGGTTCCTGGAGGTAGAAAAACATCTTGGATCACTTTCTGTCCTACTTTCTAAATATTTACAAGCAAAACCACTTTGAGAAATAATTCAAAGTAAATGAGATGTGTTCAGGTCCATCAAAGAGCTTGTAATGTAATAGGGCAAGGACAGCTGGGTGGCAAGTGCCTTAAAAAACAGTCAATGTGGGATGACTGTGCAGAGGCAGGAGGAATGACTTCTACTGGGGCATGAAGGCTTATTTCCCACCTAAAGTTGTGTAGAACTGTGAAAACTAGATGTGACGAAGGTGGTTTCGTTCAAATAGGTGAACAAAAGCAGAAAAGCAAGAAAAAAGATGAATCGTATTCAGGGAAACAATGAAAAGCAAGTTAGAATGGCCCTTTGGGGTCAGATCACAAGGATCTCCAAACCTTCAATATTGTGCTTATTCTAAGGAGAGAAAAGTATGAAGAGTCTTCACCTCTCTACCCATGTATAAGGGATGGTGGGGAATAAAAAGGGATCCAAAGGCACTGGATGGCATTGGGCTCACAGGTGGGGTGTAATGGGTTGAACTATTAATAGAAGTATGACCGGCGAAAAAAAGAATGTATTTTGGAGCCAGTTAGCCTTAGGTTCAAATCTCCATTCAAAATTTACTAACTGAAAAGTTGGCCAAATTACTTACAACTTCTGAGCCTCATTTTCCTTGTGTGACAAATGGAGATGATAATATTATCTTCATATAGGGTTATCAGGAGGATTAAAGGAGATGAGGTGACAGATAAAACATAGACTCCAGACCACCCTCATAGGCACCGATGTTAGTTCTTTTGTAGGTGAGCTCTAAAGTCCCATCTGAACTTGAGAGTCTGTGAAATAATTTAGAGGATTGAAAAAAATCCATAAACAAATGATTCACATAATTGAAGTTAAAATATATAATCAGTATATTTCTAGACAAGTAATAGAATTCATTGCAAGTATAAATAAAAAAATTACAGCCAAAATAGATTTTTCTAGTGCAGAAGCATATCTCCAGCAATGACTTTAATATTTTTGGAAGCTGAATTAACTATTTCACTCCCCCAGTTGTGCTGCAGAGCTCAGATCCATGTGTTTGGAAATGATATCTTCTTGTCAGATCTGAGGTCCTCAGCTTTGGGTGAGCACAAAGCTCAGAGTTAGGGGTTTACCCTGTGCAGGATGTCTTTCTGCTAAAGTGACTGCTAGTAATACTGGAAACTATCAATGCATGCTTGAAAATATCCACCATGCTTTCCATTAGAAATAGCATAGACTGTGGTACCTTCCCCTATGTCTTTATTAGACTTCATGACTTTATAACTAGCCACTTTACTGAATTCTGTTTTCCTTGTTTTTCAGGTGAACTGCTTAGGTTTTCTGTTTTACAATAATAGCAGCATCTGTAAATGATGTCTTCTCCTTTCTGACTGTTGTCTTTATTTTTGTCTCCTGACTTGGAGCTAAATGTTAGGTTGATGGTGGCTGTAGGCATGGACTGATGGTAAGGGAAGGCATGTAGGGTTTAATATGATATGGGCACATAGTTTGAATGCCATAGCACCTGTCATCTCTTTCTTGTTCCAAGAATCGCATTGTATAGAAACTTTTGGGGAAAATGTCTTTTACTTTTCTTTTTTCTTATTCTTTGAGACAGAGTCTTGGCTCTGTCATGCAGGCTGGAGTACAGTGGTGCCATCTTGGCTCACTGCAACCTCCACCTCCCAGGTTCAAGTGATTCTCCTGCCCCAGCCTCCGGAGTAACTGGGACTACAGGTGCCTGCTACCACACCCAGCTACTTTTTCTTTTTTTTTGTATTTTGAATAGAAATGGGGTTTCACCATGTTGGCCAAGCTGGTCTCAAACTCCTGACCTCAAGTGATCCACCTGCCTCAGCCTACCAAAGTGCTGGGATTACAGGCGTGAGCCACTGTTGCTGGCTGAAAATGTCTTCTTCACACTGAATGCTGAGCACATTAAGGAGAGGGTCTTTTCTTACTGACCTTTATATTTGTTAGTGTTAACGCTGAGCCTGAACAAAACACATGTGTAGATATTTATGGGAGGTATGAGTAAGTACCTTAGTTTATCAGAGATCAGTAAAGGTACTTATCAATAAAGGTATCAATAAAGGATTATTCCAATAGGAAATTATGGGTATCTTTTCATAATATCAGAGAACATTAACTGTTTAGCTGTCTTCCTAAAAAATGTTCCAATTACAATTAAGAATTATATTTTTTGTGATTTTTATGTAGGATAGCAGGAAGGGTACAAAAAGTCATATCCCATTTGTTATTAAAATAAAGAGGGGAAGCCCAAATTCTATCTAAATTGTTGGTCCAAGTGTAGATCCCTTAATTTCTTTTTTTTTTTTTTCGTGTACATTCAGAATTTTTATTTTAAAACCAAGAATCCGAGAAACATTAACCATAGAAAATCCATATGGAAACATTCACAATCTGCTCAGTGAGAAATGGGAAAACAACTTCCCTGCCTTACCACCAGCCTACTGTTTGAGGAGCCAGAAGTTGATGTGAAGTTGGAAGGTCACCTTTTCCAGCTAAACCCCACTCCATAGCTATGTGCATTTTTATTCAAAGGCTCCGTGACCAGAGGGAACAGTGAGAACTGAGTACCAAAATACTGTCATCAGCAAGGGTTTGGCCAAAGGGTCTGAGATGTGTAAGCACCAAGAAGGGAAAGGGAGATGGAGCAACATATGAAAAGGGGCCATAGGAACAAACAGAGAGAAAACAAGTCAACAAAATAACCTACTTCCACCCGGAGCAAAGTGACAGTGCACGTACATTCATCCTCTCAGTGTGGGCTACACTGCACAGTGACTCATACTATCTCAAACGTGGTCTACGGGAAAGATTCAAGTCCCCTAAGGGCACTCGGCACAGGACCACAGTGACGTGGTAACAGACACACACGAGCAGGCCGTGACCCTAAAGAAACAGCACACTTTAGATAACAGTCGTTCAGAAAAAATCCTCTCCCAGAGCTGAGGTTACACATTCCAAGTTAGCTATAAACATTCTTTGGGGAATTCCTTTAAAGGTATGAGTTAAAATACAACAAAAATCAACTCCCAAA
>CAUYQU010058617.1:0-19825 GCA_963574635.1 Cheracebus regulus | reverse complement strand
CCCTTCCCCACAGAGCCAGACCTTCCCGGGTTCGCTGTGCTTGCTGTGAAACTCTCAGTCCTCAGCACTTCCAATTGCTGTTTTCCTTGTGGGGATGGGACCAGCTGAGCCCGTCCGTCCCATATACTCCACACCGGGAAGTGCCGCGCTGGGGCACCGGCAAAACAGCCGCGCCAGCCAAAAGAGTCACGCTGGTGACCCGTGTGGCTCCTCTGCCAGGAATCTCCTGGTCTGTGGGCAACAAAAATTCATCGGAAAGTGCGGCGTCCACGCGTTCTCTGCGCTTTCACTGGGAGCTACATTCCTGAGCTGTTGCTAATCGGCCATCTTGGATCTCTCCCCCTTTTATCACTTTTAATTATCAAAAATACAAATTACTTCTTCATTTTTGGGCCATAAGCATTAGGAAACAAACACTATGTTTCTTTTGTTTATTCCTGTGTATTTAATAAAAGGGGGGCACGTTAAATATTAGTTGCTTAGTCAAATTAATAGAATTAATAAAATGAAACTGTTTATATGTTCCCTTTGATATTGGATCTGTATTTCTAATTTGAAGACTTCAGGATCTCTCTGTGGCCTAATATCAATACATACTTCAGAGTCTCCATTCTTTAACTTAGTTACATGAAATCAGTAAGTATTATTATAGCTCTAGATGTAATTATATGTGCTATAACTATGTATTTTTAAACAATGATGAACACGCCAATGGTCTTCAAACACAGTTTAGTGAATCACATACACAAGCCACCAAATGATTACAAGGCATACAACATAGTGCACCTATGAATTAAGTATTATAATAAAAAAGCTAATTTGGGGAGGCTGTTGTCGACAGGAATTTGAAAGAGTTTAATCAGAAAATATCAATTGGGGATGGATATTAAAAGTGGATCTTATCTATTGATTTTCTGCTTTAGATGCTTATAAAATAATAAAGTATCTAACTTGTCTAAACTTCCACATCTCCTCAACTGTGCCTTTTGATGAATTGAAATGTCTCCCAAAGCATTGCCCTTTTCACTTATTTTCTCAACAACTGTTTATTGAATTATATTCTAGGCTGAGGTGAAAAGATAGATAGATATAGGTAGGTAGGTAGAGATAGATAAATAAATAGGTAGATAGATAGGCAGATAGATAGATGAAAATTGTCAACTGTCAGTTTGACATGATATATATGGAAAATAAAATAATCATTAATGGAGTGGAGACTTAATCTCACATCTCTGCTTCTATTTTATTTCTCCAGTTTATAGAGATACCATTTTTATACATTACACAGTCTGGATTATCATTTTCTTCTCATTTTTTTTCTATAGAATTCTAATTAAAATCTGCCATATTTTTAAAAATTTTTTTCTGAATCTATTCTTCACTTAATAGAGGAAGGAGGAGAAGTTAGAAGTAGAAGAAGTGTGATGTTTAGTGCAGCCATCCATCATTTCAGACCTACAAATATATTGTTTCCATAAATGCTTTGATAAAATAAATAATAAAAATGCTGTTGCCTTTACATGTCAGCAACATTATATATTTGCTCAGGCCAGTATCAATTTTATACTCTAAAATTCTAAAAGACAGACATTCTCCAGTCCATGCTTTGCACAGACTGGTATTTTCTTTTTGATTGAAAGATGTATCTGGAAGTTGTCACCCTAGAAACTTTATAAATAGGAAAAAGCCACTTTTCTACTCTGTAACAACTCAGGAACAACTGGAAAAATGTTCTTTAGACATAAAAGAAATCAACCTGCAGGCTAAGCCTAAGCATAAAAATTTCATCCTAAATGATATCTATTTATAAAAATGTGATTGACTGATAACAGTGGTCTGTAATGAAAGATGTTTCACAAACCTCACTTTCACATTTCCAACCACAAAGAATAATATACATGCCCCATGTTTAGGTCGCATATTTAAGTGATATGATAGAGTTTGCAAAATAATGTTGTTGACATTGATTTATTAATATTGATTTCTAAGCTGTAAAACATAGACGAAGCTATTTTCTTTTGCTTTCTTTCCTAAGCAGATCAAAGTAAAAATGGTGAATTATAGATTGTGAGCTGTCTTGATTTTTGATAAAATATCAGCAGGGTGGCTTTTCAATGTCATACTTCATCACAGTTATTAATTGCCTTAAAAGTGTGCATTTTCAATAAAACTTATTCAGTCACTTTACATTTAAAACATTTAAAATGAAACGATGTTATATTTTTTAAAATGAAGTCAGAAATTGAACACCATATGATTTAAATGGCATAAAGTAATATATTTGTTATTTTCAACATGATAAATTTAGACACAACATAATTGCAGCCATATAATTATTTCACATCATTATGATATCTATAGAATTAAGCCAATTTGATAACTGACTTTTTAGAAATGGATGTTTATATTGTTAGCAATAGCTATTTCATTTATTTTCTATCCCATGTTTTTTGTAACTTTTCAGAAGAAGAAAAAAGTAAATATGAATATTGCTGTATTTTCAAAGACCCTGCAAAGGCATATTACATCTAACAATTTTAAACACATAAAGATCTATTCTCCTGCATAACTTGCTACGTCCTGATTGCTTTGTCTACTGTTACTCCCAATCTTCCTTTTATAGTTTGGACTTAGAGCTTTGCTATTTTTCAAAATTTTTTCTCTCATTAAAAAAATAAATTGTTTTATGTCCCATTTCAGTAATTGCCTGTAATCTATTGGTGAGAATTCACTAAACTCATTGCCCATTCTCACACATTTACACGGGTCAGTGGTAGACACCGGACTGTAAGCTGTCTGAACAAAGACAAGAAACAATATTTTTATCTTTATGTCACTGGTGCCTAGTAAGTAGTGAATCCTTCATAGGTATATCTCTCTAAATATGTAATGTTATTAAATTGCTATCTCATAACTTAATAATTATTAGGCCTAAATAGGTTTTGTCTATGTATAAAGACTTCATTCTCTTTAGCAATAAGAGTGTCAGCTCACACAGATCTGTCCCACAAAGTTAAAGTCTCTTCTACTTCATGTTTCTTTCTCATCTACTAACATATGTAGTTTTCATTGCTACTTTTGCCACAAATATAAATAGGGGTTGATTTCTATAAATAAACATAATTGATGTATCACTACATGAAGGAAAGTCAAACTTAGTTTTACATAAAGGTGATTTCAAGGAGCTTATATATCAATATATCTGTACACAAGACAAGATATCTGCAGTAAATACTTCTTGCAATAAAGTTCACTAGATTATGTGAGATAATTTGAAAGTATCTCATGCTATGCAGTTGACTAGATTGACTCCTTGAAAATCTATCACCAAGAAATTAATTGGATGCTGTATAGTTACTCATAGTTGTTCTACTTGTGTCATTAAGTCAACCAAAATTACTGGACCACAAAATGAATATTCTAGTTATGTGGGCACATTCATCTGGAAGGAAATGATTATGCATTGATCAAATCAGTTTCTCAGGGGTTTGGCTGTTATGAGAACGGAAATGCTTGAACCTACCACATATTTTGTGGATTCATTAACTCTCTATGTAGCTTCTCTCTAAAACAGAATCCAATGACTGAAAGTCATTTGAAGAAGCAGTAACATATGTAACACTATTTAAAAAAAAAATCTTCAAACAAATATATATTAATTAATAAGATGACCACTTTCAATATGAACTAGCATTTAAATAATCTTTGCTACATCTTTCAATGAATAACAAAGAAAATTATATTGACTTTCTATGTGTGTTTTCATTTTCAATGCTGTTCTTTTATTTGTACTGTTTGTAGATATAAATTAGATGTGGTTTTTGACAGTTTAAGGAGTCTAACTTTCAACCATTTGGAAGTTGGTATTTTCGGTAGCTCTTTTGGAAAAAAAAGGTCGAAATGAAATACCTTTAGAATGTAATTAAATAGGGATATTTTAATTTAATTTAAATTTCACTTTTTATTTTTATTTTTCAAAGTAGCATCACTATAGGATCCTTTTTAAAGATGAACAAATATAGCTTTCTGGAATTTATTGACTCCTTACCACGGTCATTAAAAAAAGTTCTTCATAGTGTTAAGACAAGCAAGCTGCAACATTTACTTCTTCACCAGAAATCGTTACTAACCTTAAGCATGGAATAGAGATTAGTGGCTTACAAACAGTTTTAGTAACTCTATTCACAAAACAAATGATAGAAAAGTTAAAAAATAAGCATCATTTGACAAATGTCTAGAAGACACCTAAAAGCACGTTTCTTTTCCTTGAACTGTCTGTATTTTTCCCCAAAGTAATTATACTCTATTTCATTCAAGAAATTACTTGAGAAAAAATATAAAAATAATTTGTACACTATAAAAAGTACAAAATAAATGTAGAATTAATACCCATAAAGAATAAAAAGTTATGTGAAGGAAAACAATGCCAGGGCAAGCATAAATATACGTTTAATATGTTGTATAATTGTGTGTGATTCACAGTCAGGCTTTTTACTTTGCAATGAGATTTGAAGTTACTAAGGAAAGGATGCAATGGGATTGGAAGTTATCAAAAAATAAATAATATATTAACATTAATTCTACAAAAGAGTCTAGAGTTTACATTACAGTTTAAGTAAAAAAATTGAAATAGTTAACCAATTTAATTGAAGGAGAGAGGGAGAGAGAAGCTGACTAGACAGTGAAAATGAAAAATTCCAGTTATTTGTTTCTTAGGAAATCTGGGCTTGGGTAATTCACTTCTCATTTTTAAAAGTTAAAAATATAAGGAAAATCCCAATGATAACAAAACATGTTAAGATGATATTACATATGACCATAAAAAGGGAAAATTCATAGAGAAAATTAGACCCCTAAAATTATTGTAAGCCATTTTTTGGTGTCCTAAAAATGCCTCCAAAGGTCATATTTTCTACAGTGTAAGAGTTGATAGCTAAAGGTATAGACACATTTTTAACAATTGGCTAGACAAAACAACATAATAATACAAGGTATTTTTAAATTCATGAAGTGATTGGCATTGGTCAAAACTAACCAGAAAAAGCTAAAAAAGTGAACATACATGTTCATACATACGTATTTCACTCTTTGCTACTATAACAAAATACCTGAGACTTGGTAATTTATATAAAAACAAAAATATATTTTCTTACACTTCTGGAAGTTTAGAAGTCCAAGATCAAGGTGCTCTCTGTTCTTCTTGTCTGTTGAGGGCTTCATCCTCTGGAGGGGAGTCTGTGAAACTCATGGCCTACTTGCCTTTTAAAGGCCCCACTTCGTTATTCCATCGCATTGGCAGTACCTGAATTTTGGAATGGACATATTCAAACATTCAGTATTGGCAAAGATAAAATGATTGACAAAAGTGAAGCAAATATTTTATGTGTGCTTTCAGAGTGCTGTCCATGATGCAATTCAGAATGATTTACTCTATGTTACTTTGGTTTTTGTTGTTGCTTTCTTTGTCACCTTTGCCAATCTCCGCAGTTAACATCTGCTACTCAGGAGAACATCAGTTCACCTATAAATTTCAGAAATTCAAGTTGATTTCTATTAGAAACAAAATTTTCACTTTTTTTCAAAAAAATGTAAAAAACAATCCATAGGCTAGATGCAGTGGCTCACACCAAGGCAGGCAGATCACCTGCGGTCAGGAGCTCGAGATCCCTGGCCATCTTGGGGAAACCCTGTCTCCACTAAAAATACAAAAATTAGCCAGGTGTGGTGGCGGGTGCCTGTAGTCCCAGCTACTCCGGAAGCTAAGGCAGGAAAATTGCTAGAACTTGAGAGGCAGAGGTTGGAGCGAGCTGAGATCATGCCACTGCATTCCACCCTGGGTTACAGAACGAGATCCTGTCTCAACAACAAAAACAAAAAAACCAGGCCATGATATTATTCATTCTTGTGTTGATCAGTGTTTAAATACAAGCCTCCAGGTTTAATTATTTCTTGACTTTACTGCCATTCTCAAAATGTTCTGGGCATGATCGACTCTGACATGACTTTATACTTCTGAACTCTGGAGCAACTGGTTCATGATAAGAAGGTAAATTTTCCCTAAATAATATTTAAAATCTTCACCTCAGTTGTAAGCTGAGTATATTTGCAGGTCACCACTTTACCTGAACTTGCTTTTGTTTCATATTCAATATAACTCAGAAGCCCAGTTGTTTTTCTCCTCCTAGATTAGTATTTCTCTAAGTTCTTATGTAAAATCTGTTGCTTTGAGGATTATGCCGACTGGCTTTTCTGCCCTCTCTGCTTTTTCATTATTCTCATATACCTAAATCCTGAAAGTTTCCTTACTTTATTCAACATATTTTAGCAGTATTCCTTTCCACATCTGTCATTTTCATAGCAATCTTTATCTAAGACAGAAACTATTGACAGGTTGAGTTAAATAAATTCTAGTATTTGATTGTCAACTACATAAAACTAAGCAGTAGAGCAAAGGGTGAATTAAAATTATAATCTGTGTTATAGGACAAAATATTTATATTTATATAATGATTTTAATAAATTAGTAGTGGAATTGCAAACCTCAAAGCGAAATGTTACCAAAAATGTATGGAAAATGTTCTCATTCAGTAAGGATCAGAGAATTACAAAAATTGAAGACACTATGAAATTGCCTTAGAATTTTTAATATATGAGATTGACTAGATGTTTAGTAAATAAGCACAACAAAATTTTGATTTGTAAAGTTGTACCATGTCATTAGATGTCAGACTTGATTATATTTCTAGTAAGATATATATATGTGTGTGTGTATATGTATGCATAGATACATACACACCAAACAGAAAGATGAAAAACTTGAAGAAGTAAAATACATTTACTGTATTCTTAATGAAAGATGATATGATGGAAGATTTCCACTTATTTAAAAATAACTTTTAAATAAATCACAATTATTTATACTGAATCATTAGATAAATAATAAATATATGGATTTAAATTAAGAATTATGATTTGATTTCTTACATTTATAACTTTCTCCCTAAAGTTACACAGATATTAAAACTACTAGAAAATGTTGCATTTATTTTGGAAAACAAGAATATATATGTTCATTTAATCACCATCAAAATCAATATTTATAAACTCTAGTGTACAACATGGTGACTATAGTTAACAATAATATAGTATATATACAAAATTAGCTAGTAGAGTGGATCATTAAGTGTTCTCACCATAAAAGTATCTATGAGAAGTGACAGATGTGCTAATTAGCTTGATGATAATTTCATAATGTATTTGTATATTTAAAAATTCACATTGTATATTTTAAATATATATAATTTTAACTTGCTAATGATACCTTAATAGAGCTGGTGGGAGAAGAATAAATCTCAAAAGTATTTTGAAAAAGGAGGGAAGTCAGATGAAAAAATGTCACATAATATGTGATTTTATTTATATGACTTTCTGGAAAATGCAAAATAATATGATACTTATTAGTGGTCAACAAATCCTAGTGTGAAGGGGAGGAATTTGACTGCAAAAGAAAAACAAATAGGCCTTTTGGAATAATGGGGATGTTTTACATCTTAGTTGTGATGATATTTATACTACCTTACAGATTTATTTAAGGTCATCAAGCTACTTAACTAAAAATGGTAATTTTTATGGTATTCATAGTTCAATAATAACAATATTGATGCAAAGAAGTTGAGAAACTTTCAAAGTTCTCTGGGCTACTTTATACCCAATCCCTACTTCCATCCTTGATCTGTGGCAACCACTGTTTGCATTCATAAGCATCATTTTTGAATACGACTAATTGTTTCATCATCATTAGTAGAATGTTCTTTTTTAAATTAAGGTGGGTGTGGTGGTTCATTCCTATAATGGCAGCACTTTGGGAGGCTGAGGTGGGAGGATCATTTAAGGCCCGAGTTTGAGCTCAGCCTGAGCAACGCAGCAAGAATCTATCTCTACGAAAGATTAAAAAATTAACTGGGTATTGTGATGCAAACCTGTAATCCCCACTCCTAGTGAGGCTGAGGCAGGAAGATTGCTTGATCCCTAAGCAATATCCTATCTCTAAAAAGTAAATTTAAATAAATTTTAAAATGTAAAATCTCTGTAAATTTCACCAAAAACCAGTTATCTATGGCTTTGTGTGTCTTTATTTTATTCTATTCATTATATATCTATTATATTTTGATACCATACTGTCTTCATAGGGTACCTTTTATAGTAGGTCTGAAAATCAGGTAGTGTAAGTGCTCTAATTTAGTTATTTATTTACAAAACTGATTTGGCTATTCTAATTTATTTACCTTTCAGTATAAATTTTAGAATCCTGTCTGTAACAACAAAGAATCTTGAAATGTTGATTGAGTAGAATTGCACTATATCTATAGAAACCTTTGGGGAGAATTGACAACAATACTGAGTCTTCCAATTCATGAACGTGGCATCTCTTTCCACTTATTTAGAAATTCTTTGCTTTTGTTAAATCCATTTTTTAGTTGTTATGTTATAGATCTTGCATATATTTAGTAAGATTTAAGTATAAGTATTTAAATTTTTGTGATATTGCAAGTGGTACTTTTTTAGAAAAACAATGGTTATATTATTTATTTAAATAATAGGTAAGCCTATTTATCCTCTCATTTTAACATCTACTGTTAATATATTCCCAGAGATTGAGAAAGTAAAAGTATTTCCCAAAATCCTTCTGCAAAACTTAATTCTAACCATGATTGATGTCAGCACTTTCATGTATTTATTTATTCAACAAATATTTCTTGATTTACTTCATGCCAAGTATGGTGCATTGTTCTGAATTTTGAAGACACCACAGTAAAAGCCCCTGCACTTCACATGTTGCTTAAATCTGTTGATTTCATGGTTTTTCTTGATATAGGTATCCATCATGGAGTTGCCTATCAGAAAATTTAGCTTTTATAACTCCTGTGCTAGCTTTGAAGATTGGTTAGTTGGTCTCTCTTGTGTCCAAAGATAAAACCATTCATGGTTGGTTATTGTGTACAAGAGTATATTAGTGTTTTCAGGCTGCCATAACAAAATGCCATAGGCTGGGTGGCTTAAACAACAGAAGTTTATTTCTCATAGTCTGAAGGCTGAGAAGTCCAAGATCAAGGTGCTGGCAAGGTAGGTTTCATCCTAAGGCTTTTTTTATTGGCTCATAGGTCTCCATTTTGTTGTATGCTACTTTTTATAATTGTAATTTTCAAAATATATTGCATATATACACAAATATATTAGCTATTCACATACAAATTTTTGTATGTGCTCTTTTAAGGTTTTTGTCCATTTTTATTTGTGGTTTGTATTATTATTTCTGAATTGCTCAAGAGCTTTATTGTAGTAAGTTTACTGTATTATTATTACTGAATTGCTCAAGAGCTTTATTTAAGTATGTACTAAATACATTGCCATATTTGTGTACTGTTAATATTGTCTATGAGTCTGAGAACTGTCAATAACTTGGAGATATGCTCTCTGGCCCAAATCAGAAAGGGAGACACTATGAGTGAACTTTACTCTCCAGAGTGTCTTATCACCAACTTTCCAAACCAAGGGATATACATACCTACCTTCTACAGCCTTATTTTGTGGCAGACTGGCACCAGGAACTTACCAAAAACTTCCTCAGAGAAAGTCTGCTTCAACTTCCTGGATCTGGCCTTAAATATTTTTTAGCAACAAAAATGATAAAGTAAAACTTTTCTAAAACAACTATAGCAATCTTTTTTCATCAACATGTGATAAAAAAATGGAAAGACAACAAAAGTAGGAGATACTTTCAACATAAAGAACTGAAAGGTTTATTATTGAGAATGTTTTAAAATGTGCTCATTCAGGAATAAAAATACTTTTCAATATAAAATTCAGTAAAATAAAATAGCACTTCACAGAGGAACCATGATCATTTTTATTGATTGATAAAATGCTAATGTACCTTACTAAACATAATTCCACACTCCCAGATTGGGTGCTTTCCATTTTTAAAGCACATAAATATTTGGAATTTTAAAAAAGTAATAGCCACTGGTAAGGAGAATACATTGTTACAATTACTTTCTCCAAGTGTTTGGTATTGCCTATCAAAGGTGAACATGTATATGACATACAATGGAGCATTTCTACTGCTATGTATATAAATTAAAGGAATTTAAAATGGATATCCTGACACATGTACAATATATCTTAGCCCCAGGTTCATGGTAGCATAAAAGCTGAGTAAGTCAAATGGCTGACCTTATTGAAACACATATACACCTATAAGTATGCAAATTTAGACATAAAAATATTTCAGATAAGTGACTAAGAATTAAATAGAGCTGCACTAACCAGAATCAATGCAAAAAACTACCACTAGCAAAGTATGCTATGCTACAACTTTATAGAACATAATTCTATTAATACATTCTCAAACTCAGGCAAAACTCATAAATATTCAGAGTCACAATAGCAAACCCTAAAGAAAAGCAAGAGGATGGGATATACATATTCGGAATGTTAGCTATGCCTCAGAAAGAATGGTGAGGATGAAGTTCCATTCGTTTTATAAAGATGAATTAAAATATATTGATAATGTTTTAATTCTTCATTGATGTAACAGGTTTATAGTATATAATTATTACTTTTAATGAATATATTTTGTCTATCTCATCTGTCAATAAAACATTTATTTGATGATATTTTGCACAAATATAACATTTTTTATGACTTTTGTTGTAGACACATAAAGTTCAATATCCTATCAGCTTAGTAGAGTGACCATACACTTTATTATACAAACCAGGATATATGTTTTAAAAATTGAGTACTGTTAGCTATCATGGTATGAGAGAAAACTGGAGAGGCTCATAGAAAACTGGGGCTTTTGTTCATCCTATCTATTAGATATCCGTGTAAAAGTGCTGATAATTCAGATGGATGTAGATATCACAATGTGAGTTGAAGTTTGAGAGTGATCTTATATGTTTTTTCTTTCTTTTTTATTATACTTTAAGTTCTGGCGTACATATGCAGAACGTGCAGGTTTGTTACATAGGTATACACATGCCATAGTGGTTTGCTGCATTCATCTCCCTGTCATCTACATCAGGTATTTCTCCTGATGTTAGCCCTCCCCAATCCCCTCACCCCCTGCTATCCCTCCCCTAGCTCTCCCAACCCCCAGTCCCTGAGGTGTGATGTTCTTTTCCCTGTGTCCATGTGTTCTCATTGTTCAACACCCACTTATGAGTGAGGATATGTGTTTTGAAATCATGGGTCCATGAACTGTTTTTAAAGATGTGGGCCTGGATGAGATCACTAAGAAGCAAGTCGATATAGATAAGAGAACAAAGAATAGAACCTGAAATGCTCCGAATTTTAAAGTTTAGGTAGGTGATAAGGATGATAGGAGGGATCGTGTATAAGCAGTGTTTGTGCAGGCTGGATACCAATAGGAAGATGGCGGTGAAAGCAAATGAAGATTGCAGTTCAAAAAGAGGGAGCTGTAAATTAACGTGCAAAATAATTATGAGCATACAACCAAATAAAGATCGACATTTCCCACTTAATTTGAACAAACTATAAACCTGCAATCAGCAAATAAACTTTTTGTCCAATACAGGCATTCCTCAATATTTTAATTTCTTCCTGCAAATTTGTTGGATAGATAATTTTCAGAAAACAGGAGTACATATTCTCTTATTTTTAAATGGGAGAAATAATTTAGAGCAAAATCCCCATCCAATTCCCCCATATACAATTAAAACTCTTTTAACAAGTTATTTTAAAAACTTGAATAATAGAAAGCATTTACAATTTCAATTGTACAAATATTTAACAATTTCACAGTAAGTTTATTAAATAAAGAAATGTGCACCATATGGCAAAATAAAGTAAGTAAAGCAATAAAGTACCATATGTCAAAACAATTTTTCTTCTACACCAGGACAACCATGTTTGCAGTGTAAATCAATAACAATGTAACATTTTGTTATAGTTAATGAATAAAATAGTATTTAGCAAAAAATAAAAAGATTAAGACGGAAGAAAGAAAGCATTAACTTAACAACTGAACAGTTGCCTAAGTGAGATTGAGATTTGACAGCAAAATTATAACAGAGGTTGCTTGGTTGTAGTTTGGTGAAATCCAGCAGACTGAAGGAGTTTTCAGTTAGCACCTGAAATTTTTGTTTTGCCCATTTTTAAAATCTGAGGAAGTTTTGGTCCTTTTTTTCTTGCATACTCAAGACTGCTAATGTGCATAGATATGAATCATTACCTGAAGACAAAATAAGAAATTGGTGAAAACCCTGGCAACTTTCTGAGTTCTTTTGTTTAATGTTATATAGCTTTTGACATGGACAAATAATTGCATTTATTAATATCTTCCTTCTGCTCATGGTATAATCACATTTTCTTGCTATATCAAATTTCTTTAAAAGTTCTGATGTCAAATATTCATGGTCCCACTTATTTTCCTGCAACCAACAATGAATAATATGTTGAAGTAATTTATGTTGTGTTCTCTAACATATAGTTATACTTTTGTGACAGGGACAAGTCCTTGCCAATTTAATTTCCGTGTTCTTTTTTTTTTTTTTCTTTGCTTGCTTACTTCAATTTTATTTAATATAAAATATTCATGTAAAATGTTAGAATTCTCAGCCTACCTTGCAGTTAGTGGTGCTAATACAATTCCGTTTTCAAGAACTTATAAAATGTAAGTCTCTGGCAGCTCTTCCAGAAAATTTCTTGGAAAACACCATAATTTTTGCTCTTCTTCCTCCCCTACCTGTCTTTATGGTGTGAGACGTGATCTTTAGGCTGGAACACAACCAGTAGCCATCTTGAAAACATGAAGGTAGATGATATTATGGTAGAATGAGCGGAAAATTACAGAAGCCTAAGTCCCTGAAGACAACATGGAGACACCTTACTACCACTTGACTACCTGTCTATGCTCTTCTTATCTGGGAGGAATATTAACCTTTTTACTGTTAAAATTAATATACTTTTTAAAAAGCAGTATAGGTTCAGAGAGCACTGAGCATCCCCAAATACTACCCCATGTGCACTCGATAAAAATGTACATTCTGCTTTTGTTGGTGAAATATTCTGTGTGCTGTTAGTTCCAATTGGTTTAGAGTGTTGTCTAAGTTATCTGTTTCCTTATTGATAATTTCTCTATTATATTCTCCTACATATTAGAGAAAAATCTCACCAAATTCAAAATTCTAGGTTGGTACTTTTTGCTTTCAACATTTAAAATATTCAATTATACTTCCTTTTTCCTTAAAAGGTTTCAGAAAAAAAGTCTCACATAATTCTTATTCTTTCTCCTGTATAGATAATGTCTCTTAGAATTTTTTTAAAGTATGGATTATTTCTAGACTTTCTAGATTTTCTTTTCAAAAAATCTGGCTTTTTTCCTACATTTTCTACAGCTTAAATAAGATATGTCTAACTGTTGATTTGTAAATGTTTATCTTGTTTGGCAGTCTCTGAGTTTCCTGGATATTTATTTTGGTTTATGGCATTCATTTTGGAAAACTCTCAACCATTATTCGATTTCTTGCTTTCTTTACTCTTTTTCTAGTATCCCAGTTTTCCCATTATTTGTAAGTTATGCATTATATCTGTTCTTCAATTCTTGGACAGTCTTTTTTGTTTCTCTTATTTTTTTCTTTGTATCTTAGGTTTGATAATTCCATTGACACATATTCAAGCTCAATTATCCTTCCTTGGCTATCATCAGTCTCATAAATACAGCAAAGACATATTGATTTCTGTTATAATATTTTGATTTTAGCATTTCCTTTTCACTAATTTTGAGCATTTTCATCTCTCTGCTTATAATGCCCATTGATTATTGCATAGTGTCAGCCTTTTACATTAGAAAGCTTAGCATATTAATCATAGTTATTTTAAATTCCCCATCTTTAGTTTGAAATTCTCTGCCATATTTAGATCTGGTTATAATGCTTGCTCTTCTCTTCAAACTGTGTATATGTTTGTATGTGTGCTCCTTTTAACAATTATATAAATATTTGTCTCCTTCTGAATTGCCTGTTCTATTTTGTCTTTCTAAGTTCCTATATCGATAGAAATACAAAACTGTCTTAATGACTATAATTATGTAGTTATGTAGTATATTTTATATGATCAATAAATTGCCTTCTAATTATTCTGCTTTTTAAAAATACTGAACTAGCTATTTGATTACATTTTCAGATAAACTTTGGTACCTGTGGAATTTCATTAAAAATTAGGTTTACCTGTTGAAATTTCATTGTTAGAGACTAATAATATTTAAAAAATATATTAAGTCATCCCATTCAGTAAAACAGTTTATATAAACTGTCATTTTTCTTCAGGAATGTATTAAATAAATGTTCATTAACTATATCCTTTCTTTTTTGTTTTAAAATATATTACTAGAAACATTTTCAAAGTGTTTCTTTTTATTGTGAATGAAAGATTTTTTCATTATATGTAGTAGGTTATTGCTGATAAATGAAAAAATACGTATACATATATATATATTTAGATACATAGATAGATAGATTTCTGTTTGTTGACGTATCTGTTTCTCTTGTGGAAATCTCATTTTAAAACTAATCACTTTCCAGTTGATTGGCTTGGATCCTTTGGTTGGAAAATTCAAACTTCTGCAAATAATGAAATGCCTCTGCTCACCTACACACAAACGCTTCTGTGAAATCTGTTAATGCAACCACACGAGAAGGTGGATATACTCTGTTAACTGTTCACTAACAGAGGAAACTGCCTTGTAATCTGCTGTATCTCTTTTATGAAGCCGTAGGAACAAAGCTGGAGGCACAATTTTTCTCCTCAATTCAGCGTCTCATTTTCATTATAATCTTGGTCCATCATATCCATCATATATTTAATCCTGTCTGCTTATCTATTTTCACTAACATACAAATGCCTCTGTGAATTGAATCTCCCAGGATACCTGCTTAACTAAACCCTTCCATTACACCTGTTCTGAATCACCTACTTCAAAATCATTGAGTGACCCTCTTTCTCTCCTTATCTATAAAACATACATGCACCTTCTAGTTTTGGTGGAAACTGGCTAATCTCTGATGAATTTATACATTTTCCCTGACTTATTCTCTGATTCTCAATAAACAAGTTTTTTCAAAATACATCTGACTCTTAAGTATCATTTAATCTACATTAAACCTTTCCAGTAGTTTTCTTTATATACACTTCATTGTACATTTTTCCACTTTGCAATCCACATTAATTGTTACATTTGTGTTTACCTATTAGATGTCTCTGTCCTTTAATAAGATATAAGATCTAACATGGCATGTCACATCTGTTTACTTTATCACTTTATACACAGAGCCTACATGGAAAATATATTTTATTTATCTTATCAAATTTTATAATTGACTTCACATTTGTTACATTAAATTTATATGTGCCATACAACATTTTTTTCTAGGTTAACTTTGATCAATTTTATAATTTTTGATATTTATTAATGGTTTCTTATGTGATTTTAAATGCATATTTTAAGTATTGGTAGCCTTTGGCATAGACTAGATGAAGTTGATTCTCAGAAGTAATCATTGATCTCTCATTTCAGGAACATTTTCTTCCTGTATCATTTTTCTTTTATACTACTTGAATGCATTCAATATAGAAAAATGCTTTTACTAATTTTAAATAAATAGTATAAAAATATTTAGTCTCAAAATTCTGAAATAACTTATTAGTCTGAAATTGAAATACATTTTTATTTCTAAAATTTAGAACAGGGTTCAGTCCTGGAAAAATGGTTTAAAGATATATTTTAAATGTGAAATACCAGTCATAAATATAAAATTAGGAAGTAAGTATAAAAGCAAAAAGTTTATAGAAATAGAGTATTAAGTTGAGAATTATTGAGGAAAAATAGAAAATCTAGAAGCAGTCTGTCATAATTCTCTCTCTATATGTTCATGAGAGGTATGACGAGTCTAGCTGTGATTAATAAACCCCTTGCTTTACAGTGCTTTTCTACTGAGAAGCTAAAAAGACTGGTTTTAGAGTCTTCACTAACCTTGTGCTTAAAGTTTATGTTTCCAATCTCATTGCAAATTATGTTTTAACTAACCATTTCTCAATATATCTATTCTAACTTCTTTGTCTCTCACCTGGACTCCTGAAATATCCTACAAAGAGGACTACAATCTGCATTTTGCCTCCAGAGTCAACTTTGTAAACTTCAAACAAAGCAATCCTTTGAAAAAGAAAATAAAATGGTCTCATCTTCTGCTCAAAATGCCAACAATGGCTACACATAACACATAAGTGTTAAGTGGTTATAATGGTTTATAGGACTTTGTATTTTGTGGCTCTTAGAGAACTTTCCAATATCTTTACTCTTTGTCCTTCTTGCTCAGCCTATTTAAAAAGGCAACTCTTGCTACCCCCTTTCCATGCTCTGTTCCATTAATGCATTTTACTTTTCCCTAAAAACATCCATCATTGACAGACACTATATCAAGTATATTTTTCATTAAATTAAAACCTTAATAGGGGCATGACATAATTTTTAAAATCAATGATTTAGCCCCAGTTTTTGGTTCAGCACCTCAAATATAAAGATGTGTAATAATAATGAGTTTAATAAATCGGTGGATAAATAAACTGCCAGTTTGCTTCAACTGCAAAACATAATATGGACTAATTCTCTCCTAAATTTTAACTTCATAAAATCAATATATGAGAAAATATTAAACAGTGAGAGTTTAATGTAAAAATAAAAATGGAGAAACAAGAAGTGAGTGATTTGGGATAGGTGGAATAAACAGGAGGAGGAGAAAAATATAACCTTTGCCAAATTATGATGCATAATAACTTAAAAAGGCAAGGAGAGAACAAAGGGACTGTATCAAAAAATGCTGGGGCTTTTGTTAATGTTGTGTTTTATGCCTTATTTATTTTGATAAAGGCTAGTTTAAATTGACTTTACAGTATTGGTTATAATACTATTCACTGACTCATAAATTCCATATATTTTTATATATTCAGATTTTAATATAAACTAAAAATGTGTCAGTCCTGGTGGTTGACGACCTTTTAAATCTGCAAAATCAAAAAGTGAAATAGCAACTAATTTTATAGTCATACCTTATAAAAATTGTCAAATCATATCATAAAGAAATCAAGCCATATAAAATTGTTTAAAATACTAAGAGCACAAAGAACTCTATGCTTAGTAAATTAAGCTTGGCCATCCACATTTTCTCTACTTAATGCTTCATTCATTTAGGTAGCCAAGCTAAATAAGTACTTTGTACCAAAGATTCTGATTAAAATTCTTAAATCATTTCTGCTCCAGCACACTTGATAACTAGTTTTGCAATTTGGTGTTTGTCTTGGTTATGTTCCCAGCAGGTTGTTAACAATTAATTAGCAATACTTCTCAAATGCTATCTGTGTTAGTCTACTAATTGCAGGGCAGGAAAATGGAATTTCTACTCGTAAACAAATTGTAATCATGATCACTTATTTTAGATAAGGCAATACAAATTGTCCTTATATTTGTGTTGTTGTTACTTAGAGTTACAGCCAAAAGGTATAAATTGTATTTATAAGTCTTAGATGAAGCTGTTCATAAGTTACACAAAAAGAATTTGGAATCATTTAGTTTTGGACAACACCATCTCATTTTAATCCTTCCCTCTTATTTCTAAGTAAAAATGATGTAAACACCTGCCTTGTGCGCAGAGGTGTGTGTGTGCATGTATGTATTTATACTGATGACTCACAAGAGAATCTTGGAAGAAGTTGTGTAGATTAGCAATTACGATTTCAGAACAAGCATAAATTTCACATTTCTATCAAAAGTCTTAATGATTTTTTATAAAATCAACTTGCTTATTTGTTAAAGATATTGCTATAATTTTAGTCAATATTACATATATTTTAATATTCATAGTCTTCAATATTTCCTATGGATGTACTTTTTTTTACTTGTTCTATTCCTAGCTATGACCATCTCTTACTATGCTTTTACATACAACTTACATTCATAGAATGCTTCAAATGGAATTAATCTTCTGTATTTTCTAATACAGCCACCTAATTTTATAGTTGAGAAAACTCATAATAAGGAGAAGATCATTTGAATTTCAAAAGTTCATTGTAGCAGATACAATAGATTGGCTCACTTACATATATTCTAAACTGTTTCTAGTGTGCCTTCATGAAAAGAAGAGACTGGAACAGTAAAAGTCAATTTCCTTCACTTAAACAACATGTAAGTTTGGATTAATCCAGGATGGTTTACATTTGGTTGGTTAGTAATGTCAAAAGAGATGGTATACAACAAGTATCTGCTTTAATAGTTTAGATTTTAGCAACTACTCTGCCCCTTGAAATCAAAACCATAGTGGTGTCTACTCAGTCCCTATCTTGTTGCTATGGAATGAGAAGGTCACACAGAATGGCTAATTCCTTCATGGATCTACTCTGGTGGTTGCCAGAGAATTTCCTGGACCCTCCACCCACCCATGCTAGCATCTGCTTATGATGGGCTTTCAATAGTTTTGAAAGAGGGAAAATGTTTTGTATTACATTTTGTTCTGCTTAAACTAAATAGAATGGTTTCTGTTATATAAAATTGAAGAGAAACATGGATAATTCTCATATAGTTACATGCTTTGAGATAGGACCAGGAACTCCTAGCTTATTGTTGGTTGATAGATAATAAAAAACAAGAGGACTGGAAATATATAGGAAAATTTAAAAAGTGGTTGAATACTGAGCAGAAATAATTTTTCTCTTCATTATTATATAGGTAAATCACAATGTTCTGCATTTATGTCTCATAGAAAAGATAAAACTGATAAATATGCCATTTAGCCCATTGCTTCCCAAACTTTTTCATATTATGATACACCTAGAAATCAATAGTATTTGTGTGGTCCACTCATATAAAGGGATTCAGATAATCCCAAGTTCCATCAGCTATGTACTCCATGCATCACACTCCAGTCTACATGAGAAATTTCATTGTCAGAGTCAAAATGTTTGTCATTTGAAATCTGACTGTAAGCATCCCAATTATGACCTGTTACTTTTATTTCATTTATTTACTTATTTTTAAAAAATATTTTAAATTGTACTTTAGATTCTAGGGTACATGTGCAGATCATGCAGGATTGTTGCATTGGTACACACATGGCAATGCGGTTTGCTGCCTCTATCCTCCTGTCAACTATATCTGGCATTTCTCCCCATGTTATCCCTCCCCAACCTCCCTACCCCCAGCTGTCCCTCCCATAGTCCCCCACAACAGACCCCAGTGTGTGATGCTCCCCTCCCTGTGCTCATGTGTTCTCATTGTTCAACACCCATTTATGAGTGTTCAACACCCGGCTTTCTGTTCTTGTGTCAGTTTGCTGTGAATAATGGTTTCCAGATTCATCCATGTCCCTATAAAGGACATGAACTCATCGTTTTTTATGGCTGCATAGTATTCCATTGTGTATATGTGCCACATTTACCTTGTCCAGTCTATCATCTATGGGCATTTGGGTTGGTTCCAAGTCTTTGCTATGGTAAAGAGTGCTGCAATGAACATATGTGTGCATGTGTCTTTATAATAGAGTGATTTGTAATCCTTTGGATATATACCCAGTAATGGGATTGTTGGGTCAAATGGAATTTCTATTTCTAGGTCCTTGAGGAATTGCCACACTCTATTCCACAATGGTTGATCTAATTTACACTCCTACCAACAGTGTAAAAGTGTTCCTATTTCTCCACATCCTCTCCAGCATTTATTGTCTCCGGATTATTTAATGATTGCCATTCTAACTGG